>WFAB01003212.1:0-19546 GCA_018977245.1 Lethenteron camtschaticum | reverse complement strand
TGGTGGGTGGAGTGGTGGTGGTGGTGGGTGGGTGGGTGGTGGTGGGTGGAGTGGTGGTGGTGGTGGAGTGGTGGTGGTGGTGGGTGGAGTGGTGGTGGTGGGTGGGTGGTGGTGGAGTGGTGGTGGTGGGTGGGTGGTGGTGGGTGGAGTGGTGGTGGTGGTGGGTGTGGTGGTGGTGAGTGGTGGTGGTGGGTGGAGTGGTGGTGGTGGTGGGTGGAGTGGTGGTGGGGTGGGTGGTGGTGGGTGGGTGGTGGTGGTGGTGGGTGGGTGGTGGTGTGGTGGTGGGGTGGGGGGGGGGGGTGGGGGGTGGTGGGTGGTGGGGTGGGGAGTGGTGGTGGTGGGTGGAGTGGTGGTGGTGGTGGGGAATGGTGGTGTTGACTATGATGATGAATGACGGTTGTTGTGATGGCGGTAACTACGATGATGACGGTGATTGTTGTGGTGGCGGTAATGGTGGTGATGATGACTGTTGTTGTGGTGGCAGTGACGATGGTTGTTGTGGTGGCGGTGATGACGATGACTGGTTGTGGTGGCGGTGACGATGGTTGTTGTTGTGGTGGCGGTGACGATGATGGTTGTTGTGTGGTGGCGGTGACGATGGTTGTTGTTGTGGTGGCGTGACGATGATGGTGATGATGACGGTGGTTATTGGTGGTGGCGGTGACGAAGATGATGGTTGTTGTGGTGATGATGATGACGATGGTGGTTGTGGTGGCAGTGATGATGATGATGGCGGTGGTTGTGGTGGTGGTGACTATGATGACGGTGGTGGTTGTGGTGATGATGATGGTGGTTGTGGTGGTGGTGGTGATGATAATGAATGATGGTGGTTGTGGTGGCCATGATGACGATGATAGTGGCGGTGATGATGATGATGGTGGTGGTTGTGGTGGTGGTGACGATGATGACGGTGGTGGTTGTGGTGATGATGATGGTGGTTGTTGTGGTGGCGGTGGTAGTGATGATGATGGTTGTGGTGGCGGTGACGATGATAGTGGCGGTGATGATGATGATGATGGTGGCAGTGACGACAATGATGACGACGACGACGATGATGATTATTGTAGCGGCGTTGACGACAACGACCCACCACGCTTGCGCACTCCGCAGATCTTCGGCCCGGTGATGCAGCTGCTGCGCTTTGACGATGTGGAGGAGGTTCTGGAGCGAGCCAACGCCTCTCCCTACGGCCTGGCGGGCGCCGTCTTCACACGCGACCTGGAGCTGGCGCACCACGTGGCACACGGCCTGAGAGCCGGCACCGTGTGGTGAGTGTGTGTGTGTGACGCTCTGTGTGTGTGTGTGACGCTGTGTGTGTGTGACGTCTTCACACGCGACCTGGAGCTGGCGCACCACGTGGCGCACGGCCTGAGAGCCGGCACTGTGTGGTGAATGTGTGTGTGTATGACGCTGTGTGTGTGTGTGTGACGCTGTGTTTGTGTGTGTGTGACGCTGTGTGTGTGCGCGCCGTCTTCACACGCGACCTGCAGCTGGCGCAACACGTGGCGCACGGCCTGAGAGCCGGCACCGTGTGGTGAGTGTGTGTGTGTGTGACGCTCTGTGTGTGTGTGTGTGACGCTCTGTGTGTGTGTGTGTGACGCTGTGTGTGTGTGTGTGACGCTGTGTGTGTGTGTGTGACGCGCTGTGTGTGTGTGTGATGCGCTGTGTGTGTAGCGGGTGTGTGACACGCTGTGTGTGTGGCGGGTGTGTGACGCGCTGTGTGTGTGGCGGGTGTGTGACACGCTGTGTGTATGTGTGACACGCTGTGTGACACGCTGTGTGTCTCTGTGTGTGTGTGCAGGGTGAATTGCTACAATGTGTTTGCCAGCCAGGCTCCGTTTGGGGGCTACAAGTTGTCTGTGTGTGTGTGTGTGACGCTGTGTGTGTGTGTGTGTGACGCTGTGTGTGTGTGTGTGTGACACGTTGTGTGTGTGTGTGCAGGGTGAATTGCTACAATGTGTTTGCCAGCCAGGCTCCGTTTGGGGGCTACAAGTTGTCTGGCTCCGGCCGGGAACTCGGCGAGTACGGCCTAGAGGCCTACACCGAGGTCAAGACGGTGAGACTCGCACAGACACACGCTCACACACACACACACGCACCGACAGACACGCACAGATACACACAGACACTCGCACACAGAGACTGACACGCTCGCATGCACACTTGGACACAGACGCATGCTCTCACACGCTTGGACACACACACGCTCACACGCAGACACACGCACAGACGCAGACACACGCGCACGCATGCAGAGACAGACACACGCGCTCGCACGCACGCAGAGATGAACACATGCACTCGCACGCAGAGACGGACACACGCACAGACACACACGCTCGCACGCACAGGCTCACACGCACGCACAGACAGACACACGCGCTTGCACGCACGCAGACACACGCGCTCGCACGCACGCAGAGACAGACACACTCGCACGCACAGACACACGCGCTCGCACGCATGCAGAGACGGACACACGCACAGACACACACGCTCGCACGCACAGGCTCACACGCACGCACAGACAGACACACGCGCTTGCACGCACGCAGACACACGCGCTCGCACGCACGCAGAGACAGACACACTCGCACGCACACAGACACACGCGCTCGCACGCACGCAGAGATGAACACATGCGCTCGCACGCAGAGACGGACACACGCACAGACACACACGCTCGCACGCACAGGCTCACACGCACGCACAGACAGACACACACGCTTGCACGCACGCAGACACACGCGCTCGCACGCACGCAGAGACAGACACACTCGCACGCACACAGACACACGCGCTCGCACGCATGCAGAGACAGACACACGCGCACGCACGCACAGACAGACACACTCGCACGCACACAGACACACGCGCTCGCACGCATGCAGAGACAGACACACGCGCACGCACGCACAGACAGACACACTCGCACGCACACAGAC
Source organism: Lethenteron camtschaticum (assembly GCA_018977245.1). Classification (NCBI taxonomy): domain Eukaryota; kingdom Metazoa; phylum Chordata; class Hyperoartia; order Petromyzontiformes; family Petromyzontidae; genus Lethenteron; species Lethenteron camtschaticum. Next base: position 16,601 of record WFAB01003212.1, on the reverse strand, counting down.
ACACGCGCTCGCACGCATGCAGAGACAGACACACGCGCACGCACGCACAGACAGACACACTCGCACGCACACAGACACACGCGCTCGCACGCACGCAGAGACAGACACACTCGCACGCACACAGACACACGCCGCTCGCACGCATGCAGAGACAGACACACGCGCACGCACGCACAGACAGACACACGCGCACGCACACAGACACACGCGCTCGCACGCATGCAGAGACAGACACGCGCGCACGCACGCACAGACAGACACACTCGCACGCACACAGACACACGCGCTCGCACGCATGCAGAGACAGACACACGCGCACGCACGCACAGACAGACACACTCGCACGCACACAGACACACGCGCTCGCACGCACGCAGAGACAGACACACTCGCACGCACACAGACACACGCGCTCGCACGCATGCAGAGACAGACACACGCGCACGCACGCACAGACACACGCGCACGCACGCAGAGACACACACGCTCGCACGCACGCACAGACACGCGCTCGCACGCACAGACAGACACACACGTTCACACGCACGCAGACAGACACACGCGCTCGCACGCACGCACAGACAGACGCACACTCGCACAGACGCACGCTCACAATTCCACGCACGTTGACGTGGTGGCGGTGGTGGTGTTGGTTGTTGACGGGGCGTTGTTGTTGTTGTTGACAGGTCACAACCAAAATTATGCAGAAAAACTCTTAAACCGGTGAACTAGACCAAGGTACACACACGCGTGTACACACACACACGTGCACACACACACACACGTGCACACGCACGTGCACACACACACACGTGCACACACACACGTGCACACACACACGTGCACACACACACACACGTGCACACACACACGTGCAACGTGTGTACGTGGCGGCCTTCATAGGCGCTGCTGCTACTGCTACTGACAGCACTTGCCCCCTGCAGCACTGCTAGAGGCTACCTGGGGGATCTTTGTCTTTACCTTTGGCTTGTCTCTCCCCGTGTCCCCTTCACAGGCGGATGCTACACACACACCACACCAGACACACCAAGCACACACACCAAGCACACACACCACAGCACACACACCACGCGCACACACCACGCGCACACACCACGCGCACACACCACGCGCACACACCACGCGCACACACCACGCACACACCACGCACACACCACCACACACACAGCACACAACACCACGCACAACACCACCACACACACCACACACACCACACACAGCACACACACACCACACACACACCACACACACACCGCACACACAGCACACACCGCACACACCACACACACACCACGCACACACCACGCACACACCACGCGCACACCACGCGCACACCACGCGCACACCACACGCACACCACACGCACACCACACGCCACCACACACCACCACACACCACCACACACCACCACACACACCACACACCACCACACACCACCACACAACACCACACACACCACACACACCACACACCACCACACCACACACCACCACACACACAACACACCACACACACCACCACACACACAACACACCACACACCACCACACACAACACACACCACCACACACCACCACACACAACACACACAGCACACAACACCACACCACACCACGCACACACCACACCACCCCACGTACACACCACACCATACACACCACACACACCACACACACCATACACACCACACACACCACACACACCACACACACCACACACAACACACCACACACACCACACACACCACACACACACAACACACCACACACCACCACACACAACACACACCACACACACAACACACCACACACCACCACACACAACACACACCACCACACACCACCACACACACACACAGCACACACAGCACACAACACCACACCACACCACGCACACACCACACCACACCACGCACACACCACACCATACACACCACACACACCACACACCATACACACCACACACACCACACACAACACACACACACCACACCACACACACCACACCACACCACACACAACACACACGCACAAACTACAGCACGCACACACACACAGCTTAATCGCCAGGCTTGACTACTAAACTACCCACTAACCAGCACTTAACCAGCGCTTAACTAGCGCTTAACTAGCACTTAACTAGCACTTAACTAGCACTTAACTAGCACTTAACTAGCACTTAACTAGCACTTAACTAGCGCTGGAGCAAGGCAGCCCTCCGACTGACGGGCAACTCGGTCTGGACCCTGCGAGGAAGAGGAGGAAAGTGGTGGTGGTGGTGGTGATGGTGGTGATGGTGGTGATGGTGGTGGTGGTGATGGTGATGGTGGTGATGATGGTGGTGGTGATGGTGATGGTGATGATGAAGATGTTTTGCTTGTTTCTAAGATGTCAAATGTTTTACACGGATTAAAGGCATCTAAAAATGTTTTCACCTTTGTGTGTGTGTCTCTGGGGGTCTCTGGGGGTCTCTGTGGGTGTCTGTGGGGTCTCTGTGGGGTCTCTGTGGGGGTCTCTGTGGGGGTCTCTGTGGGTCTCTGTGTGTGTCTCTGTGGGTCGCTGTGGGGTCTCTGTGGGGTCTCTGTGGGGGTCTCTGTGGGTCTCTGTGGGGGTCTCTGTGGGGGTCTCTGTGGGGGTCTCTGTGGGTGTCTGTGGGTCTCTGTGGGTCTCTGTGTGGGGTCTCTGTGTGGGGTCTCTGTGGGTGTCTGTGGGGTCTCTGTGGGTCGCTGTGGGTCTCTGTGGGTCGCTGTGGGTGTCTCTGTGGGTGTCTCTGGGTCTCTGTGGGTCTCTGTGAGTCTCTGTGGGTCTGTCGGGGTCTGTGAGTCTCTGTGGGGGTCTGTGGGTCTCTGTGGGTCTCTGTCGGGGTCTGTGAGTCTCTGTGGGGGTCTGTGGGTCTCTGTGGGTCTCTGTGGGTCTCTGTGGGTCTCTGTCGGGGTCTGTGGGTCTCTGTGTGGGTCTCTGTGAGTCTCTGTGTGTCTCTGTGGGTCTCTGTGGGGGTCTGTGGGTCTCTGTGGGTGTCTGTGGGTGTCTGTGGGTGTCTGTGGGTCTCTGTGTGGGGTCTCTGTGGGTCTCTGTGGGGTCTCTGTGGGTCGCTGTGGGGTCTCTGTGGGTGTCTCTGTGGGGTCTCTGTGGGTCGCTGTGGGTGTCTCTGTGGGTGTCTCTGGGTCTCTGTGGGTCTCTGTGAGTCTCTGTGTGTCTCTGTGGGTCTCTGTGGGTCTCTGTCGGGGTCTGTGAGTCTCTGTGGGGGTCTGTGGGTCTCTGTGTGTCTCTGTGAGTCTCTGTGTGTCTCTGTGGGTCTCTGTGGGGGTCTGTGGGTCTCTGTGGGTGTCTGTGGGTGTCTGTGGGTGTCTGTGGGTGTCTGTGGGTCTCTGTGTGGGGTCTCTGTGGGTGTCTGTGGGTCTCTGTGGGGTCTCTGTGGGGTCTCTGTGGGTGTCTCTGTGGGGGTCTCTGTGGGTCGCTGTGGGTGTCTCTGTGGGTGTCTCTGGGTCTCTGTGGGTCTCTGTGAGTCTCTGTGTGTCTCTGTGGGTCTCTGTGGGTCTCTGTCGGGGTCTGTGAGTCTCTGTGGGGGTCTGTGGGTCTCTGTCGGGTCTCTGTGGGTCTCTGTCGGGGTCTGTGAGTCTCTGTGGGGGTCTGTGGGTCTCTGTGGGTCTCTGTGTGTCTCTGTGGGTCTCTGTGAGTCTCTGTGGGTCTCTGTGGGTCTCTGTGGGTCTCTGTCGGGGTCTGTGGGTCTCTGTGTGGGTCTCTGTGAGTCTCTGTGGGTCTCTATGGGGTCTGTGGGTCTCTGTGGGGGTCTGTGGGTGTCTGTGGGTGTCTGTGGGTGTCTGTGGGTCTCTGTGGGTCTCTGTGTGGGGTCTCTGTGGGTGTCTGTGGGGTCTCTGTGGGTGTCTCTGTGGGGGTCTCTGTGGGTCTCTGTGTGTCTCTGTGTGTCTCTGTCGGGGTCTGTGAGTCTCTGTGTGTCTCTGTGGGGGTCTGTGGGTCTCTGTGGGGGTCTGTGGGTCTCTGTGGGGGTCTGTGGGTCTCTGTGGTCTGTGGGTCTCTGTGGGGGTCTGTGGGTGTCTGTGGGTCTCTGTGGGTCTCTGTGTGGGGTCTCTGTGGGTGTCTGTGGGGTCTCTGTGGGTGTCTCTGTGGGGTCTCTGTGGGTCTCTGTGTGTCTCTGTGTGTCTCTGTCGGGGTCTGTGAGTCTCTGTGTGTCTCTGTGGGTCTCTGTGGGGGTCTGTGGGTCTCTGTGGGTCGCTGTGGGGTCTCTGTGGGTCGCTGTGGGTGTCTCTGTGGGTCTCTGTGAGTCTCTGTGGGTCTCTGTGGGTCTCTGTCGGGGTCTGTGAGTCTCTGTGGGTCTCTGTGGGTCTCTGTGGGTCTCTGTGGGTCTCTGTCGGGGTCTCTGTGGGTCTCTGTGGGTCTCTGTGGGTCTCTGTGTGTCTCTGTGGGTCTCTGTGGGTCTCTGTCGGGGTCTGTGGGTCTCTGTGTGGGTCTCTGTGGGTCTCTGTGAGTCTCTGTGAGTCTCTGTGGGGGTCTCTGTGTGGGGTCTCTGTGGGTGTCTCTGTGGGGGTCTCTGTGGGTCTCTGTGGGTCTCTGTGGGTGTCTGTGGGGTCTGTAGGGGTCTCAGTCGTCGCATCGACGGCGGGCAGGCAGCAACAATTGGCACCAAAACCCTCCTTGGGTGGTGGATTGGTGGTGGGGAGATATGTGGATCTGTCACGTGACCTCCTCCTGCACCTAGCCTGGCACAGCAGTCAACCCATGGCACCTGCTGGGTCTGTCCCGTGACCTCCTCCTGCACCTAGCCTGGCACCGCCGGGGTGATGTCTCGTTCAACGGATGCCGTCCCTTGATAAACCGCGCAGAATTCAATGGTGAAGGGAGACTGTGTTATTGTAGCTCCTTTTATAATTTAATTTCAAAAGCCGTAACGCAAAATACACAGGGCAGTGGCGAGATGTTGACTACCTCGCCGGTACGCAGGAGGTCGTGGGTTCGATCCCGACCCTGACGATGCCTGCTGCTGCTGTATATTGTGAGTCTGTGTCTCTCTCCCCGTGGTGAGATGTTGACTACCTCGCCTGGTACGCAGGAGGTCGTGGGTTCGATCACTATCATCATCACCACAGTAGTTGTTAGATGTTGACTACCTCGCTGGGTACGCAGGAGGTCGTGGGTTCGATACCTATCATCATCACCACAGTAGTTGTTAGATGTTGACTACCTCGCCTGGTACGCAGGAGGTCGTGGGTTCGATCACTATCATCATCACCACAGTAGTTGTTAGATGTTGACTACCTCGCCTGGTACGCAGGAGGTCGTGGGTTCGATCACTATCATCATCACCACGGTGGTTGGGTAGGTGTTAACTACCTCGCCTGGTACGCAGGAGGTTGTGGGTTCGATCCCAGACCCTGACGATGCCTGCTGCTGCTGCTGTATATTTGGTGTCTGCATCTCTCTGCATATTGAGATGTTGACTACCTCGCCTGGTACGCAGGAGGTCGTGGGTTAGATCCCTATCATCATCATCACAGTAGTTGTTAGATGTTGACTACCTCGCCTGGTACGCAGGAGGTCGTGGGTTAGATCACTATCATCATCACCACAGTAGTTGTTAGATGTTGACTACCTCGCCTGGTACGCAGGAGGTCGTGGGTTAGATCACAGACCTTAGCGATGCTGCTTCTGTTGATGATGCTGCTTCTACTGCTGCTGATAATGCTTCTGTTGATGCTGCTGCTTCTGTTGATGCTGCTGCTGCTGATGCTGCTGCTGCTGCTGATGATGCTGCTGCTGCTGCTGCTGATGATGCTGCTGCTTTGGTTGCCACTGCTGATGATGCTGATCCTGCTGCTGCTGCTGCTTCGGCTGACACTGCTGCTGCTGCTTCGGTTGATACTGCTGCTGTTGCTGCTGCTGCTGCTTTGGTTGCCACTGCTGCTGATGCTGCTGCTGCTGCTGCTTCGGCTGACACTGCTGCTGCTGCTTCGGTTGATACTGCTGCTGTTGCTGCTGCTGCTGCTTTGGTTGCCACTGCTGCTGATGCTGCTGCTGATGCTGCTTCGGCTGACACTGCTGCTGATGCTTCGGTTGACACTGCTGATGCTGTTGCTGCTGCTGCTGATGATGCTGCTTCGGCTGCTGATGCTGCTGCTGATGAAATCCCCGGGCTCCCCCACGGCCCCCGCGTTGCCGCTGGTAGTTTGCGAGCGCCCGTTTTGGCGGCAGCAGGGAGTCCGTGACCCCGCACCGGCGCTTGCCACGCTTGGGTGGTGCCATCTCATCACCGCCACCACTGTCACTGCCACCACCACCGCCGTCACCACCACCACCACCGTAACCGCCGCCACCACCACCGTCGTAACCGCCGTCACCGTAACCGCCACTACCACCGTAGCCGCCACCACCGCCGCCACCGCCACCACTGTAACCGCCACCACCACCGTGCATGCTACCCACAATGCCCTGGGCTGCGTTGTTCATGGGAACCTGTGGGATGAGTTGGGGGAGGGAGGGAGGGGAGGAGATTCATGAATGGGTTGAGCAATAAAGTATATTTTAACGACTGTGTGTGTGTGTGTATGTGTGAGTGTGTGTACGTGTGTGTGAGTGTGTACATGTGTGTGTGTATTTGTGAGTGTGTGTACGTGTGTGTGAGTGTGTACATGTGAGTGAGTGTGTACATGTGTGTGAGTGTGTGTGGGTGTGAGTGTACACGTGTGTGGGTGTACACGTGTGTGGGTGTGAGTGTACACGTGTGTGAGTGTACACACGTGATTGTGTACATGTGTGTGGGTGTGTACACAAGCGAGGTAGTTAACATTTCACCACGGGGAGAGAGAGACGCAGACTCCAAATATACAGCAGCAGCAGCAGGCATCGTCAGGGTCTGGATCGAATCCACGACCTCCTGCGTACCAGGCGAGGTAGTCAACATCTCACCACGGAGAGAGAGAGACACACAGACTCCTCAAATATACAACCGCAGGCATCGTCAGGGTCGGGATCGAACCCACAACCTCCTGCGTACCAGGCGAGGTAGTCAACATCTCACCACGGAGAGACACCCAGACTCCTCAAATATACAACCGCAGGCATCGTCAGGGTCAGGATCGACCCCACAACCTCCTGCGTACCGGGTGAGGTAGTCAACATCTCCTAGCCACCGTGATGATGATGAGAGAGACACGCAGACTCCAAATATACAGCAACAGGCATCGTCAGGGTCGGGATCGAACCCACGACCTCCTGCGTACCAGGCGAGGTAGTCAACATCTCCGTAGCCACCGTGATGATGATGATGAGAGAGACACACAGACTCCAAATATACAGCAGCAGCAGCAACATGCATCAAGGTCCCGGTATCGAACCCACGACCTCCTGCGTACCAGGTGAGGTAGTCAACATCTCCGTAGCCACCGTGATGATGATGAGAGAGACACGCAAACTCCAAATATACAGCAACAGCAGCAGTCACCGTCAAGGTCCCTGGTACCGAACCCACGACCTCCTGCCTGCCAGGCGAGGTAGTTAACATCTCACCACGGAGAGAGAGAGACACGCAGACTCCTCAAATATACAGCAGCAGCAGGCATCGTCAGGGTCGGGATCGAACCCACGACCTCCTGCGTACCGGGTGAGGTAGTCAACATCTCCTAGCCACCGTGTATGATGAGAGAGAGACCCAGACTCCTCAAATATACAACAGCAGGCATCGTCTGGGTCGGTACCGAACCACGACCTCCTGCGTACCAGGCGAGGTAGTCAACATCTCCGTAGCCACCGTGGTGATGATGATGATGAGAGAGACACACAGACTCCAAATATACAGCAGCAGCAGCAACATGCATCAAGGTCCCGGTATCGAACACACGACCTCCTGCGTACCAGGCGAGGTAGTCAACATCTCCTAGCCACCGTGATGATGATGAGAGAGACACACAGACTCCAAATATACAACAGCAGTCACCGTCAAGGTCCCGGTACCGAACCCACGACCTCCTGCGTACCAGGCGAGGTAGTCAACATCTCACCACGGAGAGAGAGACACCAGACTCCTCAAATATACAACCGCAGGCATCGTCAGGGTCGGGATCGAACCCACAACCTCCTGCGTACCGGGTGAGGTAGTCAACATCTCCTAGCCACCGTGTATGATGAGAGAGAGACCCAGACTCCTCAAATATACAACAGCAGGCATCGTCTGGGTCGGTATCGAACCCACGACCTCCTGCGTACCAGGCGAGGTAGTCAACATCTCCTAGCCACCGTGATGATGATGATGATGAGAGAGACACACAGACTCCAAATATACAGCAGCAACATGCATCAAGGTCCCGGTATCGAACCCACGACCTCCTGCGTACCAGGCGAGGTAGTCAACATCTCCTAGCCACCGTGATGATGATGAGAGAGAAACGCAGACTCCAAATCTACAGCAGCAGTCACCGTCAAGGTCCCGCTACCGAACCCACGACCTCCTGCCTGCGTACCCCGGGGGGCGAGTCTCGCCACCGCGTCTCACCTCCAGGTCCGTGTCGTGGTAAAGGGGCAGTTGGTGCCCTTGCGGCAGCGCCCGTTGCGGTTGTAGAACGAGCAGACGTTACGTACGGCACCGCCGCCGCCACCGCCGCCACCACCGCCGCCGTGAGCGAGTGTGCCAACGTGCTTGCGAAGGACGTTCAAGTCGTCCTCCTCTCGCGCACGGAACGCATTGTGGAAGACCGAGCCGGGCGTCGTTGTCGGATGAGTCGGAGTTGGTGTCGTTGGTGTCGTTGGCGTCGTCACGACGGACGCTGCTGACGCTTTTTTCGTCGTCGCCCGTCGGGGTCTCCGCCCGGCGGTGTCCGTCGCCCCAGCTCCGTCGTCCAGACGCGGCGGGGGCAGCCGCTGCCGTGGTGGTGGCGGTGGTGGTGACGGTGGTGGTGGTTCTGATGGCGGTGGTAATAGCGGTGGTCCTGATGATGGTCCTGATGATGACGGTGGTAATGGTGATGGTCCTGATGGTGGTCCTGATGGTGACGGTGTTGATGGTTTTGATGACGGTGGTAATGGTGATGGTCCTGATGGTGGTACTGATGGTGGTCCTGATGGTGACGGTGTTGATGGTTTTGATGACGGTGGTAATGGTGATGGTCCTGATGGTGACGGTGTTGATGGTTTTGATGACGGTGGTGATGGTGATGGTCCTGATGGTGGTACTGATGGTGACGGTGGTAATGGTGATGGTCTTGATGGTGGTCTTGATGGTTCTGATGGTAATGGTGATGGTCCTGATGGTGGTACTGATGATGGCGGTGGTAGTGTTGATGGTTCTGATGGCGATGGTCCTAATGATGGTCCTGATGGTGATGATCTTGGTGACGGTGATTGAGGTAATGGTCTTGATAATGATGGTGGTGATGATACTGCTGACATTTGGCTCCCTGCACCATCTCGAGCCTGACATAATGACCTGTAACAGAGGTCACGCAGTTAACCTGTGGGTCTATAGTAGTGTAGTGTATAGTAGTGTGTAGTAGTGTATTGTAGTGTATAGTGTAGTGTGTATTGTAGTGTGTATTGTAGTGTATAGTGCAGTGTATAGTGTAGTGTATAGTGCAGTATATAGTAGTGTAGTGTATAGTAGTGTATAGTAGTGTAGTGTATAGTAGTGTTCACTCACACTCACCCATTCACTCACTCACTTACACACTCACCATTCACTCACACACTCACTCATTCACTTAGACACTCTCAATCACTCACATGCTCACTCATTCACTTTCACTCACCCATTCACTGACACACTCACCCATTCACTCACTCACTTACACACTCACTCATTCACTTACACACTCACTCACTCACTTACACACTCACCCATTCACTCATTCACATACACACTCACCCATTCACTTAGACACTCTCCATCACTTACACACTCACTCATTCACTTTCTCACCCATTCACTTACACACTCACCCATTCACTTACTCACCCATTCGCTTACACACTCACCCATTCACCCATTCATTTACACACTCATTCACTTACTCACCCATTCACTCACACACTCACTCACTTACACACTCACCCATTCACTTACTCACCCATTCACTTACACACTCACCCATTCACCCATTCACTTACACACTCATTCACTTACTCACCCATTCACTCACACACTCACTCACTTACACACTCACCCATTCACTTACTCACCCATTCACTTACACACTCACCCATTCACTTACTCACCCATTCACTTACACACTCACCCATTCACTTACACACTCACTCACTTACACACTCACCCATTCACTTACTCACCCATTCACTCACACTCACTCACTTACACACTCACCCATTCACTTACTCACCCATTCACTTACACACTCACCCATTCACTCACACACTCACTCACTTACACACTCACCATTCACTTACTCACCCATTCACTCACACACTCACTCACTTACACACTCACCCATTCACTTACTCACCCATTCACTTACACACTCACCCATTCACTTACACACTCATTCACTTACTCACCCATTCACTCACACACTCACTCACTTACACACTCACCCATTCACTTACACACTCACCCATTCACTTACTCACCCGTTCACTTACTCACCCATTCACTTACTCACCCATTCACTCACACACTCACTCACTTACACACTCACCCATTCACTTACACACTCATTCACTTACTCACCCATTCACTCACACACTCACTCACTTACACACTCACCCATTCACTTACTCACCCATTCACTTACACACTCACCCATTCACTTACACACTCACCCATTCACTTACACACTCATTCACTTACTCACCCATTCACTTACACACTCATTCACTTACTCACCCATTCACTCACACACTCACTCACTTACACACTCACCCATTCACTTACTCACCCGTTCACTTACTCACCCATTCACTTACTCACCCATTCACTTACTCACCCATTCACTCACACACTCACTCACTTACACACTCACCCATTCACTTACTCACCCATTCACTTACTCACCCATTCACTCACACACTCACTCACTTACACACTCACCCATTCACTTACTCACCCATTCACTTACTCACCATTCACTCACACACTCACTCACTTACACAATCACCAATTCACTCACACACTCACCCATTCCCTTACTCACCCATTCACTCACCCATTCACACACTCACTCATTCATTCACACACTCACCCATTCACTTACACACTCACCCATTCACACACTCACTCATTCACTCACACACTCACTCACTTACACACTCACCCATTCACTTACACACTCACTCACTTACACACTCACCCATTCACTTACTCACCCATTCACTTACACACTCACCCATTCACTTACACACTCATTCACTTACTCACCCATTCACTCACACACTCACTCACTTACACAATCACCAATTCACTCACACACTCACCCATTCCCTTACTCACCCATTCACTCACCCATTCACACACTCACTCATTCATTCACACACTCACCCATTCACTTACACACTCACCCATTCACACACTCACTCATTCACTCACACACTCACTCACATGCTCACTTAGACACTCACCCATTCACTTACACACTCACTCACTTACACAATCACCAATTCACTCACACACTCACCCATTCCCTTACTCACCCATTCACTCACCCATTCACACACTCACTCATTCATTCACACACTCACCCATTCACTTACACACTCACCCATTCACACACTCACTCATTCACTCACACACTCACTCACATGCTCACTTACACACTCACCCATTCACTCACTCACTCACCCACTCACCCATTCACTCACTCACCCACTCACTCACACACTCATTCACTCACACACTCACTCATTCACTTACACACTCACCCATTCACTGACACACTCACCCACCCACTCACTCACTCACCCATTCACTCACCCACTCACACACTCACTCACTCACCCACTCACCCATTCACTCACTCACCCACTCACTCACCACACACAATATAAAGCTCCCCCGTATAGCCTCTAACAGTGCTGTAGGGGCAAGTGCAGTTAGTTAGTTAGTTAGCAGCAGCGTCTATGAAGACCGCCACTGTGACCAGTACCACAGCCCCGGCCGCCTTTGTCTCCCCTTAGACTACTACAAAGACAAAGGCCCCCCGTGTAGCCTCTAACATACAGTAGGGGCAAGTGCAGTTAGTTAGTTAGTAGCAGCAGCAGCGTCTATGAAGGCCGCCACTTTGAACCCACAGCAACACCGAGGCCGACTTTACCTCAGCTAAAGCACGTTACTGTTTGAAGCGCGATGCTGTTTGTGGTTGTTTGTTTGTTGTTGTTTGTTGTTGTTTGTTGTTGTTGTGGTTGTTGTTGTTGTTGTGCATCGGTTAGGCCTACGCAGTTCGCCGTGCAGGAGACTTCTCTGAGGGGAAATCAGAATTCCGTGCGACGGCGGCGGCAGCAGCGATGGCGCCATCGTTACCATCCTCCTCCTCGTGGTTACCATCGTTACCATCCTCGTGGTTACCATCGTTACCATCCTCCTCGTCGTCGTCGTTACCATCGTTACCATCCTCGTCGTTACCATCGTTACCATCCTCCTCGTCGGACGAGTTTCCGTATCCCGCCAAAAGCGATAGCGACGCCATCTTTGTAAGGGGGGAGGGGCTGCAGGGGGTGACGTCACGTAAAGGATCGGCCATCTTTGTAAGGGTGGGGGGGGTCATGCAGAGGATCGGCCATCTTTGTAAGGGTGGGGAGAAGGATCGGCCATCTTTGTAAGGGTGGGTGGGGGGAAGGATCGGCCATCTTTGTAAGGGTGGGGGGGGTCATGCAGAGGATCGGCCATCTTTGTAAGGGTTGGGGGAAGGATCGGCCATCTTTGTAAGGGTGGGAGGGGAAGGATCGGCCATCTTTGTAAGGGGGGAGGGGCTGCAGGGAGAACGTCACGCAAAGGATCGGCCATCTTTGTAAGGGTGGGGGAGTCATGCAGATTATCGGCCATCTTTGTAAGGGTGGAGGGGGGTCATGCAGAGGTTCGGCCATCTTTGTAAGGGTTGGGGGGGGGAAGGATCGGCCATCTTTGTAAGGGTGATGGGGGGGGGTCATGCAGAGGATCGGCCATCTTTGTAAGGGTGGTGTGGGGAGTCATGCAGAGGATCGGCCATCTTTGTAAGGGTGGGGGGAAGGATCGGCCATCTTTGTAAGGGTGGGGGAGGGTCATGCAGAGGATCGGCCATCTTTGTAAGGGTTGGGGGGGAAGGATCGGCCATCTTTGTAAGGGTGGGGGGGTCATGCAGAGGATCGGCCATCTTTGTAAGGGTGAGGTGGGGGGGAGGTGACGCGGAGGATAGGCCATCTTTGTAAGGGTGAGGTGGAGGTGACGTCACGCAAAGGATCGCCATCTTTGTAAGGGTGAGATGGGGGGAATGTGACGCGGAGGATCGCCATCTTTGTAAGGGTGAGGTGGGAGGAATGTGACGCGGAGGATCGCCATCTTTGTAAGGGTGATTGGGGGGGATGTGACGCTGAGGATCGGCCATCTTTGTTAGGGTGAGGTGGGGGTGACGTCACGCCAAAGGATCGCCATCTTTGTAAGGGTGAGGTGGGGCGATGTGACGCTGAGGATCGGCCATCTTTGTAAGGGTGATTGGGGGTGACGTCACGCAAAGGATCGCCATCTTTGTAAGGGTGAGGTGGGGGGGGATGGCGTCCATCTTTCTCAGGGGGGAATTTGACCTCTTGACCACCCAAACAGAACAGACGGCCATCTTTCTCAGGAAGAATTTGACCTCTTGACCACTCAAACAGGCGGCCATCTTACTCAGGGGATATTTGACCTCGACCACCCAAAACAGGCGGCCATCTTACTCAGGGGTATTTGACCTCTCGACCACCCAAACAGGCGGCCATCTTACTCAGGGGGTATTTGACCTCTCGACCACCCAAACAGGCGGCCATCTTACTCAGGGGGGTATTTGACCTCTCGACCACCCAAACAGGCGGCCATCTTTCTCAGGGGATATTTGACCTCTCGACCACCCAAACAGGCGGCCATCTTACTCAGGGGGATTTGACCTCTCGACCACCCAAACAGGCGGCCATCTTACTCAGGGGGTATTTGACCTCTCGACCACCCAAACAGGCGGCCATCTTACTCAGGGGATATTTGACCTCGACCACCCAAAACAGGCGGCCATCTTTCTCAGGGGGTATTTGACCTCTCGACCACCCAAACAGGCGGCCATCTTACTCAGGGGGTATTTGACCTCTCGACCACCCAAACAGGCGGCCATCTTACTCAGGGGGTATTTGACCTCTCGACCACCCAAATGGCGGCCATCTTACTCAGGGGAATTTGACCTCCGACCACCGAAAACAGGCGGCCATCTTACTCAGGGGTATTTGACCTCTCGACCACCGAAAACAGGCGGCCATCTTACTCAGGGGGTATTTGACCTCTCGACCACCCAAACAGGCGGCCATCTTACTCAGAGGGTATTTGACCTCTCGACCACCCAAGCGGCGGCCATCTTACTCAGGGGCATTTGACCTCTCGACCACCCAAACAGGCGGCCATCTTACTCAGGGGATATTTGACCTTCGACCACCCAAACAGGCGGCCATCTTACTCAGGGGATATTTGACCTCTCGACCACCCAAAACAGGCGGCCATCTTACTCAGGGGGTATTTGACCTTTCGACCACCCAAACAGGCGGCCATCTTTCTCAAGGGTATTTGACCTCTCGACCACCCAAACAGGCGGCCATCTTACTCAGGGGATATTTGACCTCTCGACCACCCAAACAGGCGGCCATCTTACTCAGGGGGTATTTGACCTCTCGACCACCCAAAACAGGCGGCCATCTTACTCAGGGGGTATTTGACCTCTCGACCACCCAAAACAGGCGGCCATCTTACTCAGGGGGTATTTGACCTCTCGACCACCCAAACAGGCGGCCATCTTACTCAGGGGGTATTTGACCTCTCGACCACCCAAACAGGCGGCCATCTTACTCAGGGGGTATTTGACCTCTCGACCACCCAAACAGGCGGCCATCTTACTCAGGGGTATTTGACCTCTCGACCACCCAAACAGGCGGCCATCTTACTCAGGAGGTATTTGACCTATCGACCACCAAACAGGCGGCCATCTTACTCAGGGGGTATTTGACCTCTCGACCACCCAAACAGGCGGCCATCTTACTCAGGGGGTATTTGACCTCTCGACCACCCAAACAGGCGGCCATCTTACTCAGGGGGTATTTGACCTCTCGACCACCCAAACAGGCGGCCATCTTACTCAGGGGGTATTTGACCTCTCGACCACCCAAACAGGCGGCCATCTTACTCAGGGGTATTTGACCTCTCGACCACCGAAAACAGGCGGCCATCTTACTCAGGGGTATTTGACCTCTCGACCACCGAAAACAGGCGGCCATCTTACTCAGGGGGTATTTGACCTCTCGACCACCCAAACAGGCGGCCATCTTACTCAGGGGGTATTTGACCTCTCGACCACCCAAGCTGGCGGCCATCTTACTCAGGGGGCATTTGACCTTTCGACCACCCAAACAGGCGGCCATCTTACTCAGGGGATATTTGACCTTTCGACCACCCAAACAGGCGGCCATCTTACTCAGGGGATATTTGACCTCTCGACCACCCAAACAGGCGGCCATCTTACTCAGGGGGTATTTGACCTCTCGACCACCCAAACAGGCGGCCATCTTACTCAGGGATATTTGACCTCTCGACCACCCAAACAGGCGGCCATCTTACTCAGGGGTATTTGACCTCTCGACCACCCAAACAGG
The DNA here is from genome assembly GCA_018977245.1 of Lethenteron camtschaticum. NCBI lineage: Eukaryota > Metazoa > Chordata > Hyperoartia > Petromyzontiformes > Petromyzontidae > Lethenteron > Lethenteron camtschaticum. The sequence goes on along the minus strand of WFAB01003212.1, from coordinate 775 downwards.
CGGCCATCTTACTCAGGGGATATTTGACCTCTCGACCACCCAAACAGGCGGCCATCTTACTCAGGGGATATTTGACCTCTCGACCACCCAAACTGGCGGCCATCTTATTCAGGGGGTATTTGACCTCTCGACCACCCAAACAGGCGGCCATCTTACTCAGGGGGTATTTGACCTCTCGACCATCCAAACAGGCGGCCATCTTACTCAGGGGGTATTTGACCTCTCGACCACCCAAACAGGCGGCCATCTTACTCAGGGGGTATTGACCTCTCGACCACCCAAACAGGCGGCCATCTTACTCAGGGGTATTTGACCTCTCGACCACCCAAACAGGCGGCCATCTTACTCAGGGGGAATATTCTGAATCTGTAAACACATTGTCCTGCGGAGGGAGCTGGTAGGAACACGTCGGGTTGCTCGGTCAATGGCCTGCAGGGTCAACGGCGGCGTGGTGTATTCCGCAAATATGCCCGACTGTGAGGGCGGGCACAAGCCGGCGTGAGTAGGTGAAACGTTGAGTTTTATAAGGGCACCACGGGGGTGACCAGCCCCTCCCCACCCAGCCCCACCCCTCTCCACCCCCACCACTCCACCCCCCACCCAGCCCACCCTCCCCACCCAGCCCCTCCCCACTCTCCCCACCCAGCCCTCCCCACCCTCCCCACCCAGCCCTCCCCACCCCTCCTCTCCACCCTCCCCTCCCCACTCTCCCTCCCTACTCACTCTCCCCACCCAGCCCCTCCCCATCCCACCCATCCCTCCCCACCTCCCACCC
>WFAB01003211.1:0-19552 GCA_018977245.1 Lethenteron camtschaticum | reverse complement strand
GTCGTCACGTGTTCTCGTGATCTCGAGTGTTTGTCGTCAACGTGTTCGAGTGTTTGTCGTCACGTGTTCGAGTGGTTTGTCGTCACGTGTTCTCGAGTGTTTGTCGTCACGTGTTCTCGAGTGTTTGTCGTCACGTGTTCTCGAGTGTTTGTCGTCACGTGTTTCGAGTGTTTGTCGTCACGTGATCTCGAGTGTTTGTCGTCAGGTGATCGGGTGTTGTCGTCACGTGTTCTCGAGTGTTTGTCGTCACGTGATCTCGAGTGTTCGTCGTCACGTGTTCTCGAGTGTCGTCGTCACGTGTTCTCGAGTGTTTGTCGTCACGTGATCTCGAGTGTTTGTCGTCACGTGGATTCTCGATGTTGCCACGTGTCGGTTTGTCGTCACGTGTTCTCGAGTGTTTGTCGTCACGTGTTCTCGAGTGTTTGTCGTCACGTGTTCTCGAGTGTTTGTCGTCACGTGTTCGAGTGTTCGTCGTCACGTGTTCCGAGTGTTCGTCGTCACGTGTTCTCGCGAGTGGTGTTCGTCGTCACGTGTTCTGGAGTGTTCGTCGTCACGTGTTCTCGAGTGTTTCGTTTGGCGTCACGTGTTCTCGAGTATTTGTCGTCACGTGTTCTCGAGTGTTTGTCGTCACGTGATCTCGAGTGTTCTTCGTCACGTGTTCACGAGTGTTCGTCGTCACGTGTTCTCGAGTGTTTGTCGTCACGTGTTCTCGAGTGTTTGTCGTCACGTGTTCGAGTGTTCGTCGTCACGTGATCTCGAGTGTTTGTCATCACATGATCTCGAGTGTTTGTCGTGACGTGTTCTCGAGTGTTTGTCATCACGTGTTCGAGTGTTTGTCGTCACGTGTTCGAGTGTTTGTCGTCACGTGTTCTCGAGTGTTTGTCGTCACCTGTTCTCGAGTGTTTGTCGTCACGTGTTTGAGTGTTTGTCGTCACGTGTTCTCGAGTGTTTGTCATCACGTGTTCACGAGTGTTCGTCGTCACGTGTTCTCGAGTGTTTGTCGTCACGTGATCTCGAGTGTTTGTCGTCACGTGTTCTCGAGTGTTTGTCGTCACGTGATCTCGAGTGTTTGTCATCACATGATCTCGAGTGTTTGTCGTGACGTGTTCTCGAGTGTTTGTCATCAAGTGTTCGAGTGTTTGTCGTCACGTGTTCGAGTGTTTGTCGTCACGTGTTCTCGAGTGTTTGTCGTCAAGTGTTCTCGAGTGTTTGTCGTCACGTGATCTCGAGTGTTCGTCGTCACGTGTTCACGAGTGTTCGTCGTCACGTGTTCTCGAGTGTTTGTCGTCACGTGTTCTCGGGTGTTTGTCGTCACATGATCTCGAGTATTTGTCGTCACGTGTTCTCGAGTGTTTGTCGTCACGTGTTCTCGAGTGTTTGTCGTCACGTGTTCACGAGTGTTTGTCGTCACGTGTTCGAGTGTTTGTCGTCACGTGTTCTCGAGTGTTTGTCGTCACGTGTTCGAGTGTTCGTCGTCACGTGTTCGAGTGTTCGTCGTCACGTGTTCTCGAGTGTTTGTCGTCACGTGTTCTCGAGTGTTTGTCGTCACGTGTTCGAGTGTTCGTCGTCACGTGATCATGAGTGTTTGTCATCACATGATCTCGAGTGTTTGTCGTGACGTGTTCGAGTGTTTGTCGTCACCTGTTCTCGAGTGTTTGTCGTCACGTGTTTGAGTGTTTGTCGTCACGTGTTCTCGAGTGTTTGTCGTAACGTGTTTTCGAGTGTTTGTCGTCACGTGTTCTCGAGTGTTTGTCGTGACGTGTTCTTGAGTGTTTGTCGTCACGTGTTCTCGAGTGTTTGTCGTCACGTGATCTCGAGTGTTCGTCGTCACGTGTTCACGAGTGTTCGTCGTCACGTGTTCTCGAGTGTTTGTCGTCACGTGATCGAGTGTTTGTCGTCACGTGATCGAGTGTTTGTCGTCACGTGTTCTCGAGTGTTTGTCGTCACGTGTTCTCGGGTGTTTGTCGTCACATGATCTCGAGTGTTTGTCGTCATGTGTTCGAGTGTTTGTCGTCACGTGTTCTCGAGTATTTGTCGTCACGTGTTCACGAGTGTTTGTCGTCACGTGTTCGAGTGTTTGTCATCACGTTTTCTCGAGTGTTTGTCGTCACGTGTTCGAGTGTTCGTCGTCGAGTGTTCGTCGTCACGTGTTCTCGAGTGTTCGTCGTCACGTGTTCTGGAGTGTGACGTCACGTGTTCTCGAGTGTTTGGCGTCACGTGTTCGAGTGTTTGTCGTCACGTGTTCTCGAGTGTTTGTCGTCACGTGTTCTCGAGTGTTTGTCGCCACGTGATCTCGAGTGTTCTTCGTCACGTGTTCACGAGTGTTCGTCGTCACGTGTTCTCGAGTGTTTGTCATCACGTGTTCGAGTGTTTGTCGTCACATCTTCTCGAGTGTTTGTCGTCACCTGTTCTCGAGTGTTTGTCGTCACGTGTTCGAGTGTTTGTCGTCACGTGTTCGAGTGTTTGTCGTCACGTGTTCTCGAGTGTTTGTCGTCACGTGTTCGAGTGTTTGTCGTCACGTGATCTCGATTGTTTGTCGTCACGTGTTTGAGTGTTTGTCGTCACGTGTTCTCGAGTGTTTGTCGTCACCTGTTCTCGAGTGTTTGTCGTCACGTGTTCGAGTGTTTGTCGTCACGTGTTCTCGAGTGTTTGTCGTCACATGTTCTCGAGTGTTTGTCGTCACGTGTTTGAGTGTTTGTCGTCACGTGATCTCGATTGTTTGTCGTCACGTGTTTGAGTGTTTGTCGTCACGTGTTCGAGTGTTTGTCGTAACGTGTTTTCGAGTGTTTGTCGTCACGTGTTCTCGAGTGTTTGTCGTCACGTGTTCTCGAGTGTTTGTCGTCACGTGTTCGAGTGTTCGTCGTCACGTGATCTCGAGTGTTTGTCATCACATGATCTCGAGTGTTTGTCGTGACGTGTTCTCGAGTGTTTGTCATCAAGTGTTCGAGTGTTTGTCGTCACGTGTTCGAGTGTTTGTCGTCACGTGTTCTCGAGTGTTTGTCGTCAAGTGTTCGAGTGTTTGTCGTCACGTGATCTCGAGTGTTCGTCGTCACGTGTTCACGAGTGTTCGTCGTCACGTGTTCTCGAGTGTTTGTCGTCACGTGTTCTCGGGTGTTTGTCGTCACATGATCTCGAGTATTTGTCGTCACGTGTTCTCGAGTGTTTGTCGTCACGTGTTCTCGAGTGTTTGTCGTCACGTGTTCACGAGTGTTTGTCGTCACGTGTTCGAGTGTTTGTCGTCACGTGTTCTCGAGTGTTTGTCGTCACGTGTTCGAGTGTTTCGTCGTCACGTGTTCGAGTGTTCGTCGTCACGTGTTCTCGAGTGTTTGTCGTCACGTGTTCTCGAGTGTTTGTCGTCACGTGTTCGAGTGTTCGTCGTCACGTGATCATGAGTGTTTGTCATCACATGATCTCGAGTGTTTGTCGTGACGTGTTTCGAGTGTTTGTCGTCACCTGTTCTCGAGTGTTTGTCGTCACGTGTTTGAGTGTTTGTCGTCACGTGTTCTCGAGTGTTTGTCGTAACGTGTTTTCGAGTGTTTGTCGTCACGTGTTCTCGAGTGTTTGTCGTGACGTGTTCTTGAGTGTTTGTCGTCACGTGTTCTCGAGTGTTTGTCGTCACGTGATCTCGAGTGTTCGTCGTCACGTGTTCACGTGTGTTCGTCGTCACGTGTTCTCGAGTGTTTGTCGTCACGTGATCGAGTGTTTGTCGTCACGTGATCGAGTGTTTGTCGTCACGTGTTCTCGAGTGTTTGTCGTCACGTGTTCTCGGGTGTTTGTCGTCACATGATCTCGAGTGTTTGTCGTCATGTGTTCGAGTGTTTGTCGTCACGTGTTCTCGAGTATTTGTCGTCACGTGTTCACGAGTGTTTGTCGTCACGTGTTCGAGTGTTTGTCATCACGTTTTCTCGAGTGTTTGTCGTCACGTGTTCGAGTGTTCGTCGTCGAGTGTTCGTCGTCACGTGTTCTCGAGTGTTCGTCGTCACGTGTTCTGGAGTGTGACGTCACGTGTTCTCGAGTGTTTGGCGTCACGTGTTCGAGTGTTTGTCGTCACGTGTTCTCGAGTGTTTGTCGTCACGTGTTCTCGAGTGTTTGTCGCCACGTGATCTCGAGTGTTCTTCGTCACGTGTTCACGAGTGTTCGTCGTCACGTGTTCTCGAGTGTTTGTCATCACGTGTTCGAGTGTTTGTCGTCACATCTCCTCGAGTGTTTGTCGTCACCTGTTCTCGAGTGTTTGTCGTCACGTGTTCGAGTGTTTGTCGTCACGTGTTCGAGTGTTTGTCGTCACGTGTTCTCGAGTGTTTGTCGTCACGTGTTCGAGTGTTTGTCGTCACGTGATCTCGATTGTTTGTCGTCACGTGTTTGAGTGTTTGTCGTCACGTGTTCGAGTGTTTGTCGTCACCTGTTCTCGAGTGTTTGTCGTCACGTGTTCGAGTGTTTGTCGTCACGTGTTCTCGGTGTTTGTCGTCACATGTTCTCGAGTGTTTGTCGTCACGTGTTTGAGTGTTTGTCGTCACGTGATCTCGATTGTTTGTCGTCACGTGTTTGAGTGTTTGTCGTCACGTGTTCGAGTGTTTGTCGTAACGTGTTTTCGAGTGTTTGTCGTCACGTGTTCTCGAGTGTTTGTCGTCACGTGTTCTCGAGTGTTTGTCGTCACGTGATCGAGTGTTCGTCGTCACGTGTTCACGAGTGTTCGTCGTCACGTGTTCTCGAGTGTTTGTCGTCACGTGATCTCGAGTGTTTGTCGTCACGTGATCGAGTGTTTGTCGTCACGTGTTCTCGAGTGTTTGTCGTCACGTGTTCGAGTGTTTGTCGTCACGTGATCTCGAGTGTTTGTCGTCACTGATCGAGTGTTTGTCGTCACGTGTTCTCGAGTGTTTGTCGTCACGTGTTCTCGAGTGTTTGTCGTCACGTGTTCTCGAGTGTTTGTCGTCACGTGTTCTCGAGTGTTTGTCATCACTTGTTCTCGAGTGTTTGTCGTCACGTGATCTCGAGTGTTTGTCGTCACGTGTTCTCGAGTGTTTGTCGTCACGTGTTCTCGAGTGTTTGTCGTCACGTGTTCGAGTGTTCGTCGTCACGTGTTCTCGAGTGTTTGTCGTCACGTGTTCGAGTGTTCGTCGTCACGTGTTCTCGAGTGTTCGTCGTCACGTGTTCTGGAGTGTTCGTCGTCACGTGTTCTGGAGTGTGACGTCACGTGTTCGAGTGTTTGTCATCACGTGATCTCGAGTGTGACGTCACCTGTTCGAGTGTTTGGCTGCTGTACATTTGAACGCGAGGAGCCACTTCACGAGCCATCATTTGTGGAGAGGTTCGCTTCTGATAAAGGAGAGCTCCATAGCTCAGTAAAGCCTTACACAATTGATGTTTTTGTAATCTCCGCACAGATGGATTCATGAAGCCGCGTGCTGTACCGGCGCCTGCCGGCCACCACCAAGTAGCCCGGCGAGCTCTGGGGGGGGGGATTTCTCGACTCTCTGCGCGATCCACCAACCCTCGTGTCGGCAATTCTCGGCGTGATCACCCCCCACCCCAAATGGGCTCTCCGTTTATAACGCGGTGGAAATGTCCACGTTCGCATGGCGGGGCCAGTCTGTCCTCGGAGAGAGGCGGGGGGGGTAGTTGAACTTTACGTCCCTGCGTGCACGCGTTCACAGCCGACTCGAGAGACACACAGAGAGAGACACACACACAGAGAGACAGAGAGACACACACAGAGAGACACACACAGACACAGAGAGAGACACACAGAGAGAGACACACAGAGACAGAGAGAGAGAGCGACACAAAGAGAGCGACACACAGACACAGAGAGACAGAGAGACACAGAGACAGAGAGACACAGAGAGACAGAGAGACACACAGAGAGACACAGAGAGAGACACACAGAGAGACAGAGAGAGACACACAGAGAGAGACACACAGAGACACACAGAGAGACACACACACAGACACAGAGAGAGAGACACACACAAAGACACATAGAGAGACACGGAGAGAGACACAGAGACAGAGAGACACAGAGGGACACACAGAGACACAGAGGGACACACAGAGACACAGAGAGAGACACACAGAGAGACACAGAGAGAGGCACAGAGAGAGGCAGAGACACAGAAAGACAGAGAGATAGAGATAAATAGAGAGATACACAGAGATACAGAGAGACAGATACAGAGAGAGACACACAGAGAGAGATAAATACACAGAGAAAGACAGAGCGAGACAAAGACACAGACAGAGACACAGAGAGACACACAGACACAGAGACAGATACAGAGAGAGAGACACAGAGATAAATAGACAGAGAGACAGACAGAGACACAGACCGACAGAGAGAGACAGACTGAGACAGAGAGCCAGACACAGAGAGACAGAGACAAACAGAGACAGACAGAGATACAGAGAGACACAGAGAGACAGCGAGACAGAGAGAGACACACAGAGAGACAGAGAGAGAGACAGCGAGACCAACACAGACAGAGAAAGACACAGACACAGAGAGACACAGACAGAGAGAGCGTGCCACATGACGCGACACGGGAGTTTGTATTTACACCAGGATATTTAATATGTACAGCGCGAGGGCAGGGACCACAGTCAGGTTCCGTAAATTCTGTTTAAGATTTTAAAATACAAAGAGAGTTAAAGAGACCCAGAGAGAGAGACAGAGAGACAGGCGCGCACACACACGCTGCTCACCCCTCTCGCCCACGTGAAACCACAATTTATGTCGTCGTCAGCGTCATCGTCATCATCATCATCATGTGTATTTTTTTTATTTTTAAACAAAAAAAAGATTTATTTTTCGTCTCTTGTCACCGATATAATATAATGTAGAAATCACTCCACGCCTTCGCCGCTCCACTACGACGCTAATCTTCAATCGCGCGACGGGGGTGGTGGGGGGGGGGTAGTGGGGGGTAGTGGGGGTGGTGGGGGTGGTGGGGGGTGGTGGGGGGTGGTGGGGGGTGGGGGTAGGGGTGGTGGGGGGGTAGTGGGGTGGAGATGGGGGTGTAGTGGGTGGTGGTGGGGGGGTAGTGGGTGGTGGGGGGGGTAGTGGGGGGTGGTGGGGGCGTAGAGGGTAGTGGGTGGTGGGGGGGGTGGTGGGTGGTGGGGGGGTGGGGGGGGGGTAGTGGGGGGTGGTGGGGGCGTAGGGGGGGGGCCCTCCGTGAGTTTCAGAAAAAATGCCGCCCCTCTCCACACTCCACTTCCAAACTTCAATAAGTTCCACAACCGGCCACATTCCTCCATCGCCTTCACCGACCCCCCTCCGCCCCCCCACGGCGTAGGTCACCGTTCTGCTATTTTCGTGGCGTGCCGACCTCGGTGACCCCGATTGGGTCATTGGGCTCAACTCCCCCCCCACCACCTCCTCTCCGCCGCGGTGTTTTGACCGCCGGCCCACGCTGGGTCACGGAGCCGGGGCCTGTGGGCGGCACGACCAGCGCCGTGACGACAGACGGCGCGTGAGGTCATGGGGGACGCGGTGCCGGTGAGAGGGGTGAGATGGGAGACGAGAGGGGAGATGAGAGGGGAGAGAGGTCACACGCAACGTCGTCACGACGCCAGTGACGTCGTCACGACGCCAGTGACGTCGTCACGACGCCAGTGACGTCGTCACGACGCCAGTGACGTCGTCACGACGCCAGTGACGTCGTCACGACGCCAGTGACGTCGTCACGACAAACCACGCCCCCCCCACTGGTTGATGCAGCAGTGATGGCGAGTGTGTTGGCGAGTGTGTTGGCACCGTTGCTATGTGGGGGCAGCGATGGCTGTAGCGCGGCCCCCAAGGAATCAATCCGGCGCCACGAACCGCCGGGCTCGTTAACAACCCACCGCACCCACCATCACCACACCCACCGCACCCACCGCACGTGCACCTCCAGCGCCCGCCACCGGGAAATACATTCAGCAACACGCGCGCACGCACACACACATGCACAAACAAGACAAAGATCCCCCATATAATCTGTAGTAGAGTGTCAGGGCAAGTGCCGTTAGCGAGCACCTACGAAGGCCGGCACGGCGCACGAGGGCGTGGGTGGCCAGCACCACGCCCGGCCGCCTTTGTCTCCCCGGTGGCGATGTTGACACACCGCACCGGGTACGCATTTGAGGCCGAGTCGACCTAGGGGAGGCCCAGGAGCGGTTCGGACGATCGTCACCGGTTGTTGGTGGCCGTGAGCGGGAATCGAACTCGGGCCGCCGGGTTCGTAGCGCACACGTACAGACGCACGCACCAAGTACAGAGACAAAGATCCCCCCCCCCCGTGTAGCCTACACACACTGTTGGGGCAAGTGCTGTCAGCGAGCACCTATTAAGGCTGGAACAGCGCACAAGGGAGGAGGAGGTGGCCAGAATCCACGCCCGGCCGCCTTTGTCTCCCCAGTGCTTTAAGTTTACACACGACACACCAGGGACTCATTTAAGGCTGCTTACACCGAGAGGGCCGGGGATTTACATCAGATGGCCCAGTTCGCAGCGTGGTGCGCTAACCGTTGCACCACCACTCCCGCGCACGCGTGCACACGCGCACGCACACACACAAAGACAAACATCTCCCCATGTATAGCCTGAACAGACTGGAGGGGCAAGTGCTGTTAGCAAGCTGCACCTATGAAGGCCGGCACGGCACACGAGGGGGTGGGTGGCCAGCACCACCCCCTGCCGCCTTTGTCTTCCCAGCGGCGATGTTTGCTACACACCGCACCAGGTACTCACTTCAGGTCGAGTTGACCTAGGGAAGGCCCAGGACTGATTCAGATAATCGTCACCGATGTTAGTCGTGAGCGGGAATCCAATTTCGGGACGCCGGGTTCTTAACGTAGCGCACTAACCGCTGCCCACACATTTACATACACACATGCGCACACACACACGAGTACACACACATGTACACACACACATGCGCACACACACGTGTACACACACACATGCGCACACGCACGTGTACACACACACACGCACACACACATGCACACGCACGAGTACACACACACGTACGCTCCATCAGCCGTCTCTCCAACCTCCGTCTCTCCCTTCCCCCGCGCGCATCTCCACATCTTCCTTCAAAGTCCCCCCGGGGTCTGACGACGCCACTTCCTGTGAACTCGTCTCACCGTCTTCATCCTCTGCCTCCTCCTCGCAGGCCGCCACCGTCGCCGTCGTCACCTCGGCACGGCCGCCACCGCCGTCGTCAGCATCATCAGCATCATCAGCATCATCAGCATCATCAGCGTCGCCGCCGTCGTCATCGTCGTCGTCACCACCACCGTCGTGGTCCCGTGGGCGCCCGTTCATTCTGCGTGCCACCGTGCCCCCCCACCACCCCCGCACCCCCCACACGCCGCCAGACCCCCCACCACCCCCGCGCCCCCCGCCCCCCGCTAGCGCCGGTAGTGGTTGGGGGCGTCGGCGAACATGTACTTGAGGCGGTAGGCTTCGGCCAGCAGCACGCTCACCTCCTCGTTACCCCAGTGCATTGTGGGCAGGTTCTGCAGCAGGATCATGAGGCCCTGTGTGTTGTGTGCGCGGAGGGACAGAGGGACAGAGGGAGCGGAGCGGTTAGAAGTCCCGTAGAGAAGTCCCGTAGTGAAGTCCCGTAGTGAAGTCCCGTACATCAAGTCCCGTACGTCAAGTGCCGTACGTCAAGTGCCGTACGTGGCGAACGGAATGATGCCCCCGTCCAACCCCTGTGATTTCATGATCTGGCAGAATCGGTGATCGGGGGGGGGGGGGGGCGGGGGAGTGAACGGGCGAGCGAATCCGTGAGCGAGTGAGTGAATAAGTGAGCGAGTCAGGGATTCGTTGCGTGAACCAGTGAGCGAATCAGTGAGTGAGTTAACCAGCGAGTGAGCGAATCAGCGAGTGAATCAGTGAGAGAGTTAACCAGCGAGTGAGTGAACCAGCAAGTGAGCAAGCGAAGCAGTGAGCGAGTTAACCAGCGAGTGAGTCAGCAAATGAGTGAACCAGTGAATGAGCGAGCAAATCAGTGAGTCAGTTAACCAGCGAGCGAGCGAATCGTTGATTGAGCCAAAGGCTATCGCAGCAAGGAGTCATCATCACGGCTCAGCCCCGGCTTAAGAATTGGCGATTGAAATCGGCGACGAGAGGCTTAGGAATCGTCAGCAGTCCCGGGGTGAATGCCATGTGGGGAGTGGGGATTGGGGAGTGATGGCGTAGCGGTTAACGAACTGCGCTACGAACCCGGCGACCCGGGTTCGATTCCCGCTCACGGCCAACACCCAGTGACGATTATCGGAACCGGTACTGGGCCTCTCCTAGGCCGACTCAGCCTCAAATAAATACCTGGTGCGGTGTGTAGCAAACATCGCCACTGCGGAGACAAAGACGGCCGGGCGTGGTGCTGGCCACCCGCCACCCCCACGTGCGCCGTGCCGGCCTTCACTGGTGCTACTCGCTAACGGCACTTGCCCCAACGGGCGTGTTGAGGCTACGCGGGGGATCTTTGTCTGCGGCTCACCTGGAAGTCCCTCTCCGCCAGGATCTCCTTGCGCCAGTGGATGAGGAAGGCTGCGCACACGTAGAGGTGGAACTGGGAGAATCCCTCCGGCTCCGACTGTCACGCACAAGACAAAGACAAAGATCCCCCCCACCCAGGTAGCATTAACAGAATGTTGGGGCAAGTGGTGTTAAGCGAGCAGCGGCGCCTACGAAGGTCGAGACGGCGCACGGCAGGGCTGGGTGGCCGGCTGGCACCGCCGCGCCCGGCAGCGAGTGAACATGTGGGGTGTCCCCTTGGTGAGCGGGCGAGTGGTGGTGGTGAGTGAGTGGTCGTGGTGAGTGGTGGTGGTGAGTGAATGGTGGTGGTGGTGAGTGAGTGGTGGTGGCGAGTGAGTGGTGGTGAGTGGTGGCGAGTGGTGGCGAGTGGTGGTGGTGAGTGAGTGGTGGTGGTGAGTGGTGGTGGTGAATGAGTGGTGGTGGCGAGTGAGTGGTGGTGAGTGGTGGTGGTGGCGAGTGGTGGTGGTGAGTGAGTGGTGGTGGTGAGTGAGTGGTGGTGAGTGAGGGTACCTGGTAGGTGTCCCACAGGTGGATGGTGGTGGTGAGTGGTGGTGAGCGAGCGGTGGTGGTGGTGAGTGGTGGTGAGTGAGTGGTGGTGAGTGGTGGTGGGGAGTGAGTGGTGAGTGGTGGTGAGCGGTGGTGAGTGAGTAGTGGTGGCGAGTGGTAGTGGTGAGTGAGTGTACCTGGAAGGTGTCCCCGTGGTGAGTGGTGGTGGTGAGTGAGTGGTGGTGAGTGGTGATGAGGGTACCTGGTAGGTGTCCCCCTGATGAGTGGTGGTGGTGGTGAGTGGTGAGTGGTGGTGAGTGAGTGGTGGTGAGTGGTGAGTGAGTGAGTGGTGAGTGGTGGTGAGTGAGTGAGTGGTGGTGAGTGGTGAGTGAGTGGTGGTGAGTGAGTGGTGGTGAGTGGTGAGTGGTGGTGAGTGGTGGTGAGTGGTGGTGAGTGAGTGGTGAGTGAGTGGTGGTGAGTGAGTGGTGAGCAATGGTGGTGGTAGGTGTTGCACAGGCGGATGGTGGTGAGTGGTGAGTGTACCTGGTGAGTGGTGAGTGGTGGTGGTGAGTGGTGAGTGTACCTGGTGAGTGGTGAGTGGTGGTGGTGAGTGAGTGGTGAGTGTACCTGGTAGGTGTCCCACAGGCGGATGGTGGTGAGTGGTGAGAGAGTGGTGAGTGGTGAGTGGTGAGTGGTGGTGGTGAGTGGTGAGTGTACCTGGTGAGTGGTGAGTGGTGGTGAGTGGTGGTGAGTGGTGATTGAGTGTACCTGGTAGGTGTCCCACAGGCGGATGGTGCAGCGCAGCGGCAGCTCGCGCATCAGCAGGTTGTTCATCCAGCGGAAGGCGAACTGCAGGTACTCCACCTCGTGCTGGGCCACGTGGCGGTGGATCGTCTCTGCGCACAGACAAAGGTACCCCGGATAGCCTTGAGGGGACCGTCGGGGCAAGTGCGCCGGCCTGTGCGGGGGGGGGGGGGGGGCAAGCACGACTCGCTGTCTCCCTCCCGTGGCGGAGTTTTATTTGCATCGTCTTTCCAGGTACTCATTGGAGGCCGAGTCGACCTAGGGGAGGCCCAGGGAGCGGTTCAGATAATTGTCACACATGCACGTGTGTACGTGCGTGAGTGTGTGTGAGCGTGTGTGTGAGTGCGTGTGAGTGTGTGCGAGCATGTGCGAGCATGTGCGAGCGTGTGTGTGTGTGAGTGTGTGAGCGTGTGTGGGGAGCGGTAGTGTAGCGGTTAGCGCGCTGCGCTATGAACCTGGCGACCCGGGTTCGATTTCCGCTCACGGCTAACACCAGTGACGATTATCTGAACCGGTCCTGGGCCTCCCCTAGGTCGACTCAGCCTTAAATGAGTACCTGGTGCGGTGTGTAAACATCGCCACTAGGGAGACAAAGGCGGTCGGGCGTGGTGCTGGCCACCCACCCCCTCGTGTACCGTTCCGGCCTTCATAGGTGCTCGCTAACAGCACTTGCCCCTACAGTCTGTTCAGGCTATACGGGGGATCTTTGTCTTTATCTTTGTGAGCGTGTGTGAGTGTGTGCGAGCGTGTGTGTGAGCATGCGGGGAGCGGTAGTGTAGTAAGCGCTACGCCGCGCTACGAACCCGGCGACCTGGCTCACGGCCGACACCGCCAGTAACAATTGTAGTATTGTACAGACAGACTCTTCAACGTCTTTTAGTAGCACACACTTTATTTGTGAATACAGTCCCTATGCACCGAGGGGTATACGGTCCCCTCACCCGTTACACTCCGAACGTACAAGCCTACAGGCTACTCATACCCCGCTCCTTCAGTGTCCTCTGACTGGACCTAGGGAGATGTCTCCCTGACCACTGGTTACTCTGAACCCTAGCCCTTATAAGGGCTGGAGGCTTGGTCCAGGGTCCTATGCTTCTTCCGCCGTCTTGGGTCTTCGTGTCGTCGGACTCCCCGAGAGCTCTGAGCGTTCTGGCTTTATACTCGTTCGTGGCCGGGTTGTCCAATCCCCGGCCACCTTGTGGAACCCTGTGATTGGTCGTTCCCAATCTGCTTTTCGATCCCAATTTACCCTATCTGACCCTGACCGTTAGGTCGCGCGGGAAAACCTTGTTTACGGTCAGCTCTCACAACTTGTGAGACCCTGACCGTTAGTTTGAGCGGGAAACCCTTGTCAACGATTAGCTCTCCCTGTTTGTGAATATCGAGTGGGTAACTCTACTACATCACCCTCCCCTTCGGAAGCCTCAGCCGTCCCGGCTGTTACAAGCAGAAAATCCCCATCAATGAATCAAAGTGTGTGTGTGTGCCACAACCAACAAGAACAGGTACATCCAACAAGAACAGGAACACCCACTACAAATACCCCCCCATCAACAACGCAACATATGTACATGGTCAGAACCAATCACAAATAACGACATTCGCGACGCACAACGCATGCAGCATCCAGCTGCCGCAAAAAAAAATGATGGGCAATCAAGAAAAGCGACGCGATCTAGCCCGTGTGTATTTCGCGGGCCCGTCGTAGGGGATGGGTGCCCCTTTCCGGGCTGCAGGCTGACCAGGCATCCTGGCAAAAATGTCAGCAGGGGCAGGAGGCCTCTCTGCGGGGACCCTTGGAGCAGACGGGTCGGGCAGCCTGGCAAACATGTTGGGCGGGTCAGGCATCCTGGTAAACATGTTGGGCGGGTCAGGCATTCTGGCAAACATGTTGGGCGGGTCAGGCATTCTGGCAAACATGTTGGGTGGGTCAGAAGGTCTCTTTGCAGAGACTCTTGTTGTAGACGGGTCAGGCATCCTGGCAAACATGTTGGGTGGCTCCCGGGGCCTTCGTGCAGAGACTCGTGGCTCGCACGGCTCCCTCAGTCCCGCATCATCTGCAGGAGGAATGAGACGTCTGCGCTGTGGGTTAGGTACCAACGGGGCGACATCCGGCTCGTCGGGCATATCACACGCTCGGCCCTCGTGTTTTGAGTGTGACGCAGAGCCGCGCGGAGCAACAAATGGCTTCAGACGAGAGGGGTGCACGAACCAGCGCCGTCGTCCCCAACGTATCTTAACACACTGTGGGCGCATTACCTGGACCACCTCAACCGGACCTCGCCATGGTTTTAGGAGTTTAGCCGATGTGGACACCGGCACCTGGGGGCAATGAAGCCACGCCATATCACCTGGAGCCCACCGATGCACGGACGTGCGAGGGGCCTGCAACCTCGAATTGCCCGCTGGCGGGAAGCGGAATTTTCGATCGCCGCATCACGAGCCTCAGACAGCTTTTGCAGGTTGAACCGCAAATGGTCAGTGAGCTTCGATGACTGTGGAAGCTGCTCTATCCAAGCCGCACATCAGCGGGGGGAATGGCCTCCCTGCCATACATTAGGAAAAATGGGGAGAACCCTGTCGCTGCATGTGGCGCCATGCGGTAAGCAGCGAGGACCCCTGGGATCTGCAGGTCCCAGTCTAAGTGGGATTCGTCAACCTGATGGCATAGCATAGAGGTGAGGGTTCTATGCAACCGCTCCACCATGCCATCTGTTTGGGGGTGATAGGGCGAGGTGCGCACCTTCTTAGTGCCCAACAGGCGGCATACCTCACTCAGCAGGGTACTGGAAAAATTTCTTCCCTGATCGGTCAGCAACCGTTCTGGAGCGCCCTTGTCCAGCACATAGCCTTGAACAAAGGCGTCCACCACGGCTGCTGCTGACTGGTTGGGGAGGGCCCAGGCCATAGGCCACCGGTGTAAAATACTCCACCCCAACCAGCAGGTACTTGTTACCACGAGGCGTTGTAGGGAAAGGCCCCAAAATGTCGAGAGCAACCAGCTCGTTCACACGGGATACCGTGATGGGCTGCAGCGGTGGGCATGCCGGCGTCGCTGGAGGTTTACGTTGCGCACATTGGGTGCAGCCCGTTAAAATATCAGTTACGTCGCGAAGCATGCCCGGCCAGTAAAATTGTAATCTTAGCAACCCAATGGTTTTATGCACACCCAGGTGCGACAATCGCTCGTGTGCTGCGCACACAGCCGAACACCGCAAAGCCGATGGCACTACAATTTTGTACTGGCAAGAATCAGCATCCCAATGCATGAGCAGACCGCGGCGCATGGCAAAAGAGTTCGATTTACTTGAACGTGAGGACGAATCACATGCGCGACGACGCAGAGGCAACAATGACGCATCGTTCATTTGGTGCCGACCCCATTCGTCCAACGTTATCCCCAGCAAGTCGTCACTTGCTGGCGGATTTTCGTGGTCCGCACCCGGCGCAGGATCGGAAGGAAGGGCAGCAGAAACCGTTTCAAGAGGTGCAACCGGGCGTACTATTTGCGGTCTGCACCGGCCAGAACCCGTAAAACAGGCGCATTGTCTGACGGGAGGCGAGATAGCGCGTCCGCATTACTGTGCTGTGTACCCTTGCGGTAAATCACCATAAAATTGTAGTCCTGGAGGACTTCAAGCCATCGGGAGAGCTGGCCAGACGGTTGATCAATGCGCAAAGCGTATTGTAACGCAGAGTGATCGGAGCGCACGGTAAACCGTTGACCGTACAGGTATGGCCTGTATTGTTGTATAAAGTGAACAATGGCCAGCAGCTCGCGTCGGGTTACGCAATAACGTTGCTCTGCAGGGGACAAAACTCTGCTTCCATAGGCAACCACCCTCTCAACGCCCTCAATGATTTGGGACAGCACCCCGCCGATCCCGGTGTTACTGGCATCGGTGTCCAGAATAAACGGCTTGCAAAATCGGGGTAAGCCAGGGGCGGTGCTGCTACAAGAGCATTCCGTAAGGAGTCAAATGCGGCTGTTCCGCGTCTCCCCAATGAAATTTCAGCCCTTTCGCTGTAAGAGCGTGTAGTGGCTGGCGATTGTAGCGAAACCAGCCACAAAACGTCGGTAGTACGACGCGAACCCGATAAAACTGCGAACATCCCCAGCAGAGGTGGGGGTAGGCCATTGGCTGACACATTAGTCTTTTCAGGGTCTGTGGAAATACCCGAGCGGCTGACTATGTGCCGATAGCGCACAGACTCACGCAAAAGGTGGCACTTCTGCGGTTTGAATTTAAGGTCCGCAGCTCGCATCTTTTCGAAAACAGCGCGCAACCGTTCAATGTGTTCGTTGAACGTGCGGCCAAAGACGATAACGTCATCAAGATAGATAAGGCATGAGTCCCACTGGAGCCCAGCGAGGACCAGCTCCATGAGCCTCTGAAACGTCGCTGGAGCTGAGTGGAGCCCCATGGGCAATCTATTAAACTCGAAAAGGCCCTGTGGTGTCCGAAAAGCAGTCTTTGGTTCGACGCTTCGTCGAGGGGGAGTTGCCAAACCCTGACAGAAGGTCCAAAGTGGAAAAATAACGCGCCCCTGCCAGGGCATCCAATGACTCATCCATACGTGAAGAGGATATGCGTCAGCCACAGAAATTTTATTTAGGCGCCGAAAATCTACACAGAATCGAAGACTGCCATCGTGCTTTTTGACCAGCACTATCGGGGCACTCCAGGGCTGTTGGAAGGAGAAATGATATCAGCCGCCAGCATGTCGTCAACTGCCCATTTAACATGCTGTTTCTCCGCAGGGCTGAGCCGAAACGGGTTTTGGCGGATAGGGGCAGCGTCACCAGTGTCAATGTGGTGACGCAGCAGCTTGGTGCAGCCAATATCAAATTGTGATTGCTGAACACATCCGAGAATTCCCGCAAAAGAGCCCGCAATTTACTCTGCTGTGACCCGGATAAATCGCCGGCATCCGCGCAGAGAGCGTCAATCCATCCCTCGTCAACGTTATGAGGGCGAGGCTGCTGACTGTTCGCTACGTGTCCGACAACCCCGGTTCCCAGAGGCGCCACTGTCGCATGAGCGAGCACTGTCCCCTGTGAAATGACGTGTCTGACAGACCGACATTCAAAACTTGTATAAATGGTTCCCTGTCGCCCGCTACAAGAGTCTGTGCGGCCACCAACGAAAGGCGTTAACTGCTGTGTTGGAAGGTCCCAATAAAATGCCATTTACCGAGCGGTGGAGCGAGCGGTTTTTTTTAACCGTAAGGGTACGAGCATTGTGCCCCTGGCGGAATGCGTACAGCGCAAGCCGCAAAAGCCTGTACAGAAACATTTTCCGTCCGTGAATGCGTGGCCGCGGGTAAAAATGCCATCCGGCGGCCCGAGGGAAGTTCATACATCCCTGATCGATAAGGATTTTAATGGGCATTTTGGCAAGAAATCAGTTCCCAGAAGGCACGGCACCGCAAGGGAAGAAGACACAAAAACAGGGCCGGCCAATTTAATATCTCCAATGGCAATTTGCGCCCGAATTGGCCGAGAATCCCCAGGGAACTTCCATTTGCAGTGAAAAACGGAACGGAAACCTTTTCCAAAGATCGACATCGCACGGGCAGTATATTGTAAATCAACTCAGAGATGATAGTGGCCGATGCACCGGTATCGACAGCACGCGCACCTCTACCCCCTCGATCGAACCAACGACCACCGAGGAACCCGCCGTCGCTGCAACCACTCTATGGGCCAGCTCTGACCACTGCCGGGTCGCAGTGGTCGTGAAAAGTCGGCCAAACGCCGCGCATCATACGCCGTGTTCCGAGCGGAGTCAATGGTGTGTCGTGGTATGTATGAGGACCGAGCGTGTGGGGTGCCGCGACTTGCCTGGTTATGCTGCGCTGCTCTGGAAGCTCTGTAGTCCCGGTCTCGGGATCCGGCGGAGCGGCGGCGAGGTGCACGGCAGTCGGGAGAGAAGTGGCCTCGGCGGCCACAGTTGAAACACGTCGCGTCGTCGCGGGGGAAGGGCCGTCCCCGCTCCCAGTCGTTGCGGCGACTGGTGCGATTTGGTGATCGCTGGGGCGTCGCGCTGAACGTCGAGAAGACTCGATCAGGAGAGCGAGCGTTGTCCCTGCTGGCAGGTACCGATGTCGTAGCCGAAGCGGTGATGGTCTCGTCCTGGTCCAGCATTAAGTGAGCATGAATGCT
This sequence comes from Lethenteron camtschaticum, assembly GCA_018977245.1. Classification (NCBI taxonomy): domain Eukaryota; kingdom Metazoa; phylum Chordata; class Hyperoartia; order Petromyzontiformes; family Petromyzontidae; genus Lethenteron; species Lethenteron camtschaticum. The sequence continues at coordinate 1,574 of WFAB01003211.1, read as the reverse complement.
CCGGGCAGCTCGCAGTGAGCACATGTCCTCGTCATCCACGGCCTGGATGACAAGGCGCAGCCCTCTCGCCATCTCCAGCAGCTTCTGAAGGACGAGTGCGTCGATAGCCTCATCGTCCATGCGGGGGTAAGCCGCTCTTGCCATGGCGAGTAGCGCGGTGCGGAACGCCAATGGCGACTCCCTTGGCTTGCACCGTCTCTCGTAGAATTGGTGGCGTGTGGCGGAAGGAGGTCCGTAGACATCAGACAGCCGCTGAAGTGCTGCTTGTAGTGTCGCCCTTTGTCGCTTGGGAATGGAGATGAGTGCAGCGAGAGAGTCATCGTCCAAGGTGGCTGGCAATGCACGAAGTGCTTGTGCATCCGACCAGCCCACCATCTCCTGGTGACTGAGGAAGCGACGTTGAAATGCTGCCCAGTCGCCCCCTGTGGACGAGAATTCGCGAAAGACAGGCAGTCGCTGCTGTAGAGCAGCTGTGTCGTCGTCTTCGTCAAGCTCGGACTCGGTTCCGAACGCAGCGATGGCTTGGTCGACAACATGTACTGTACGACGTCGCAGCCGTGATGACGCGGTGTTGTTGGAGTGTCCTGCAGAGGCAGCATCGCTCTCTGATAACGCAGTGTGTCGTGATTGGCCCCCGGAGGTCCCAGCATGCACTTGGCTTCCGCCCCCACGTGACCCATCGGCGGGAAGGACGTTCTCTTCCGGGTTTGCGATGGCGGGGACGCTCGCTGTCGGCCGCTCCTCCCCGCCCGCAGCCCCCAGGGTAAGTTGCTCCAGGATGGCTGCTGCAGCATGCAGCAGCTGGGCGAGGCGGGCGTGAGCAGCCTGGTTGCCGTCGCTCGCGGCGATCGGCTGCACAGCTGGTGGTGGGCGGCTGGCAGCACGCCAACATCTTCAGCGCCGCCCGCAGCACCCAAGGGTGAGTCGGAGCTTGCATCATCGGGACTTCGCGTGCGGTTCGTTCGTCTTGTTTCCATCTCCTGACGCCAAATGTAGTATTGTACAGACAGACTCTTCAACGTCTTTTAGTAGCACACACTTATTTGTGAATACAGTCCCTATGCACCGAGGGTATACGGTCCCTCACCCGTTACACTCCGAACGTACAAGCCTACAGGCTACTCATACCCCGCTCCTTCAGTGTCCTCTGACTGGACCTAGGGAGATGTCTCCCTGACCACTGGTTACTCTGAACCCTAGCCCTTATAAGGGCTGGAGGGCTTGGTCCAGGGTCCTATGCTTCTTCCGCCGTCTTGGGTCTTCGTGTCGTCGGACTCCCCGAGAGCTCTGAGCGTTCTGGCTTTATACTCGTTCGTGGCCGGGTTGTCCAATCCCCGGCCACCTTGTGGAACCCTGTGATTGGTCGTTCCCAATCTGCTTTTCGATCCCAATTTACCCTATCTGACCCTGACCGTTAGGTCGCGCGGGGAAAACCTTGTTTACGGTCAGCTCTCACAACTTGTGAGACCCTGACCGTTAGTTTGAGCGGGAAACCCTTGTCAACGATAGCTCTCCCTGTTTGTGAATATCGAGTGGGTAACTCTACTACACAATTATCGGAATCGGTCCTGGGC
>WFAB01003210.1:0-19563 GCA_018977245.1 Lethenteron camtschaticum | reverse complement strand
TCATTGTGGGATCTGGCCCTGGGCTACGTCCCCGTGGCTCGGAGTGTGGTAAATTGTTACTCCCGTATGTGTTCTGTGTATCAACGTCTGGGTGTTTCACTGGTGCATTTAGTGCGGATTCTTTCTCTCTCACGAGGGCGTGCAGACGCTCTACCTGCACCATTAAGGACAGTTTCTCTGTCTCTCCCTTTCAAATTTTTCCTCATTCCATAATCTTTCTCTGTCTGTCTGTGCGATGAGATACGAGTCTACCCTCGCTATTTCTGCAATTTTTACGTCACGTTTGGCTTTGCCACATTTCATCACGTCCTTAAGTAGTTTCCTTCTATGGGCCTTAACATCTTCTGTATGGCTCCCCTCCCATATATCTCTCTGCTCCGTCTGCTGGCTAGCAGTCCGTCCAGTACGTTTTAACACAAATTCCCGATATTGTTTTTCCATAGATTCCATCTCCTCCTCAGAGGTCCACTCTGTATCAGTGTTATGCGTTGGTGTGTCAAACTCAGAATGTTGTGGATCCTGTGCCATCTCTATTATGTAGTGTGGTTAATAGACTTAAGAGTGTATCTTAATTCTAACATCTCATGTGCGTCGTGAGTTACTCTAGAATTCCCTTTCAGAGCACATATAAACAATTGTATCACAGGATGCGTCAGTTTAACTCGAGCAAATAATCTCAGCCCAGCTGTCTTTGTTATACTCTGCTACTCTGGTATCTCCCTTCAGAGCGCGTTTTGTTTGTATACCCCCGTTTACAATCACAAGGCAACGTTAGTTCACAACACTTTGATTAACACATCAGTGATTCGTTCCTGAATTCATGCATAACTGTCTGCGAGAGATCCCGGACGAGCCCCCATTGTTCTATATGTTGGGTTATGAAATTTGTTATGTTGTATGCGTGCGTGGGTGAAATTATTATGTTGTATATGTGGGTTATGAATATTCAGTGAAAATAATAATAATTAAATGAAATTTGGCCAAATGTGTAATTATCCGGAAATATGTTAATTTATGTAATTACACATTTTAATTATGCCAATTCGAGAGGTAATCGTATTAATTATGCGAGTGGGTGTAATTATGATAATGCAAGTCGTTATGATAACCAGACCCGGTTCACCCCGTTATCGCTTTAACATTTACTGAGTATGTATTAGTGTGTTTATTAAGGTCACCAAGTTCAAATCTCAACGCAGAAGCAGATCTTATGCATAGATTTCAGGAAAGAATCACACAACCACTTCTGTATTGATCAATTTATTACTAATTCAACCTTAACTATGATATAGTATGCGAACTCTCAATCCCGGAACGTCAACACGGCATCAATACAGTATCATCAACGATTGTCTGATTTCACTTTGACAACTGCACATGGATCCCGCATAACGCGATGGTTGTTAGTGAGAGAGAGAGTCGTTAAAACATGCAAATACTATGCTAAGAAAACCTTAACGTTAATGAATGATTATACTCAATATTGTTCATAACGCGATGGTTGTTAGTGAGAGAGAGAGTCGTTAAAACATGCAAATACTATGCTAAGAAAACCTTAACGTTAATGAATGATTATACTCAATATTGTTCACGCAGTACCGCACTCCTTATTGATCATACGCAACCCTTATCACGTTGTTAACACCTTGGGTCACGGGACAGTTGAATATTCTGTAGAGGATGCGAGTACGTGCGGCGATTATGACTGAAAGATACTTGAAAGATTATACGGCGATAAAAAAAAACACAATCAAAACAGTTATTATTCTTAAAGGCACCAATCTCAACAGATACATCGGCAGGTTGTCTGAGAGCAGAACGGCTCGGAGTAAGGGCCTGCGACGGTGCTCCTTTTCCGAAGATCGTTATCTTATACCAAGTTTACTAATTGGGGACCAGACCACCTGATAAGGATCCGGTGGGCCACCACTCCCCACGTGAGCATGGCTCGGCGGAAGGAGGTGCCAAGAATCAGTTCGTATTGATGGATCTGTTGGGAATTTATGCGATTAAGAGTACAGCCCACTAAATATTAAAGATAAAAATTACGAATACTCTTATAACGACGGATGGCCACCACTCGGTCTCGTTGTGATGCCTTCCCAGCCACGGATGACTTATGGGTTCGAGTGTGTTTGAGTGGTAAGAGTTGTCTTGAATAGTCAGTGTTCGGAGTCGATTCTTTATGTCAAACAGACGCCTGGTGGTCGTGTGGTGAGGGGGCGGTGCGCGTCATACGTATCAGGCGCTCCCCTGTCACCGTGGTGAATTGGCTCGGATGGCTGTTGATACGCTGTCGCAGTTCGGAACCCGGTCGGTAGGTGGCGCCCACAACTCGCTCGTAGCATGCAGCGCTGGATCGTCGCCAAGTCGCGACGCTCACCACGGCGGCAGCGGAGACCTCCGGCGGCAGCAGAGATTGACGAGCTGAAGATGAGTCGAGCCGACCCGCTGGTCGCAGCTCGCTCCTGAGTCGACCCTCCGGTCGAGCTCGCTCCTGGGTCGGCCCGCTGGTCGCCCTCGCTCCTGAGTCGACTCTCTGGTCGCACTCCTGAGTGGACCCGCTGGTCGCACTCGTTCCTGAGTCGACCCTCCCGGTCGAGCTTCTGAGTGGACCCTCCGTCGCACTGGTTTCCAATGTTCAGGATCCGTTCCTTTATGCTGAAAAATCCCCTGGATCCGCCCCAAGGCGGGCTTCCGATTTTTGCTGTGTCAGGATCTGTCCGTAGGCAGGTGTGTCCATGTGTGTGTCCGTATGTCCTTGTGTGCATCACTGACGGTATATTCCGTTGTCAACTCCCTCCATAAAACCACGAGCAAACAACCAGATGTTACAAATTGTCTCGAAGTCGTCTCTCTGTCTGGGTGCAATTTATCTCTTGTCTGGCCTTCTTCATGAACCCAAAACACAGACGTTACAAATCGTCTCATAGGCGTCTTTGTTCGCGTTGCACCACCTGGAGGGAGGGGCAACGCTCTCTCCGACCCGGCGCACAAAGAAATGGTTAAAAAGTTTTAAGTTAACATTTGTCCCTTACTATTTCACAGTTATGATTCTGTATGTAACCTAAGGTCTGTCGTTTCCATCGTGGTGCTTGGCTCCAGTGGAGGTGTCTCCCCGAGCGTATACACACTCCTATCCCGCGCTGCGGGGATACAAAGACGGCCGGATCCCCCTTTCTCTCCGACCCTGGTTTAACATCGTTTTTATTATGTATTATATTCCACCTGGTGGTGATTCATCCCGTTATCCTGGCTTTTCCATAAGTTTTACTTTTGTCTTTTTATGCATATACTTATTACTATAAATTTATTCCCGATATCTTAGGTTAAGGGGTAAGTTTCTTGATCCTAGGAATTCGTATTCCTTGGTGCCTGCATGGTTATATAGCGGAATATAGTTTACGGTGAATAGCGTTAACATTGATGTTATGTGCGATATTATGTATTGTGATGTCTTTAACTTAACTTGTTTGTCAGAGCTTTACTGACACAAAGCTGTATTTCATAGCCGCAGTCTTTGCCCCACCTATCTCTGCTCGCCGTTGTTGTTGCCTGCCGTTAATTCAAGGCCTCATTAATTTCGTCACTCCTGAGTAGGTGAGGGCGGTTGAACCTTGGAGTCAGTTCTGGTTTTTGTCTGCCTGCTTCTTCTTGTGTCCCTGACCCGGGAGTTATTATTCTACTTTATGGCCTGTCGAAGCCCCACTCGCTGTTGCTGGCTGGTGTTGTTCCGGCTTTTTGCTTACGTTTGCAGTTCGCCGTGCTCTTAATTTCCTTCCCTCGTCAACCTTATATCGACTATTCGCTCCTGTCTGGGTGCGATTCAATTTTGACTTAGGAAGGTTCTGATTGTCATATGCTTCGGGTCGAGTTGTATAGAAAGTATTGAAGTATGGAAATAACATTTCATATTGACTTAATGATGGTGATGGTTCAGTAGGCGTAACTTGTGGCCTGGTTTAATTGGAGTGGGTGTGAATATCAATAACTTTAGCCTACTCTGTTGTTAAATTCCGACTTTAACGTTACTTTAATAGCAATACAGAATAATTGAGCTTTTTGTCTTAACTAGGCGAATGCGAACTTCTGGTGACCCCCGCAGCCGTGTTGTTCAGCTGGGTCGTGTGCCTTGAGAGATATACAACCCTCTTTTAAATCACCTCTCCCCTGTCCAACCTTCTGCTCTGGGAGTGTTTATTCTTGATTCCAGGTCCAAGGCCCCTCACATCCAGACGCGCAGGGTTGTTTACATCAGCTCCCCCTGTGCACGTGTTCTAACTAGCTCGGAATTCTGAACACACAATCAGTGATGATTCCTGGCTTTCTGTGGTTGTGATTTAGACAAAGGCGCCTCTGTTTCTTCCATTGCCTTTGAGTCGACACTGCCCTATTATTTGCCCATGTGCTGAGGTCATAGAATTCGTTTTGACTTCAGTAATATTAACATTCAGTATTGGATTAGCAAATGGGCAATGGTTCATTGATGTAGCTCGCAGCCTGGTCTCCAATTTGAGCGAGCGCGAGGATCGATAATTGAGCCTACTCTGTTGTTGAATTTCGAATTTTGACGTTACTTTAAAACCATGCAGGATGATTGGCTTTTGCCTTAACTATGTCTGGCTGACACTCCCACTGTCTCTGCCGCCTGCACGGGTGACATGTGCCCGTTCATCAGGCCTTATCTTCCCTTGAAGCAAGGTTGTAAATTCTGCCATCCTAGCCCTCCTCCGGTTCATTACTTAACAACATCTGGTGTTTTGCAGTTTGCTGCGCTTGGTGTTTCACTCATTAAAAAAAACAAGTAAAAAGATAATATATAAAAATCATCAAATATTATTAATCTCAATTATGGAAGAAGGGTTAGGATACAACAAGACCCCGCCAGAGCTGCAGCGCCATCGGCAGCGTAGAGCGCTTCTCCTTCGGCGCCGATGTGAGGGCGGCGAGCGCGTCGCCGTCGAGGAGCGCCGGCAGCGCGCAGAGAGCTTCAGCGTCTGTCCATTTGGCCATTTCTTGGTGGGCGAGGAAGCGTCTCTGGAAACCGCCCCAGTCGCCCTCTGCGCCCACAAATTCTTTAAGCGGAGGCAGCCTTTGGTGCAGCGCAGCGGTTGCCGTGGAGTCCCGTGGGCTGCTGTCTCCCCGACTCGGCTGTGTCTCGGCGCGAACGGCAGATGGTATCGCCTGTCGCAGCCTTGATGACGCGCCCTCCTCCGTCGTTGACGCGGCAGCCCCAGCGCGGCCGATGTCGGACCCCAGGTTGAGGTTGGCCACGCCCCTAGCGGTCGCCGCGTCGATGGCGGGAAATTCAAAGTTTGAATCATCGGAAGTGGCGGGAAGGCGCTCCGGACGCCGGCTCCCCTCGCCCGCGGTGGACCACCAGCCCCAGCCGTGTGATGTTTTCTAGCGTGGCGGCAGCGGCGTAGAGCAGTTCAGCCAGTCTCTCGTGAGCCAGCCTCAGCTCGTCTGTCCGCGGCTCCTCTTCATGCCGACGTTCCGGTAAGAACGCGTCCGGCCCCGGCTGCACGTTGTCTTGTTGAGCCATCTCGGGCTCGACAATTTCGGCGGCGTCTTCCATTTGTTGTACTCTGGCTCGAGCTGATTGGCGCGTGTCCATTGGTGGTTCTTCTGACGCCAGATGAAGTACTCTCGAAGACGCGTGGACACCGTAGTAAGGCACACGTATTTATTTACACAATGTCGTACAGCACTGGAGGGATGTATCGGCCCCCTCACCCGTATAACTGGGAATTCACCTCTAGCTAGCCTTCCTAGCCGAGTCCTCCACTAACGGCTAGGGGAGGCTGTCTGGCCCGACACTGGTCAGTCGGGCTACGGTACCCGGAATCCCAGAGGACTAACTCTGGTTCCGGGACCACGCCACTGGCTCCAGCCTGCGCTGCCCTTACAAGGGCGGCGTCCCAGGGGGAGTCCAGGGCCTATCTGGCCGGTCGTCCGTCTTCCTTTCTACTCTAAGACTCAACCACGAGCTCTCTGGCTCATCCCTTTTTATACCCCCTAGAGGATCGAAACCCCCTCACGCCGTCCAGTGCGGACGTCGTTGCGGGCACCACCCCGTGTGCTCACGGAGTCCCCGCCCACTGTGTTTGTTATCCGTTAGCTCCTATGCAAACAGCCCTACACAAACAGCCCCTCTGTAACAGCCCTACATCTGTGTGAGTTCCGTGTGTGTGTCTGTGAGTGTCTGTGTGAGTGTCCGTGTGTGTGGCATAGATCGGTGACCCCCCCTCGCACCACTCCCAAATGCAAACGCTCGTGACGGTGTGCAGGACGTGGGTTCGAATCCCGATCCTGACGCCCGTAGAGTTGGAGTTTGTCAGCTCTCCCCACCACCACCACCCCCACCACAACCCCCCCACCACCACCCCCCCCACAACCCTCACCACAACCCTCACCACCCCCNACCACCACCCCACCACAACCCACACCACCCCCACCACAACCCTCACCACAACCCCACCACCCCACCACCACAACCCCCACCACAATCCTCACCACAACCCCCACCACCCCCACCCCACCACCCACCCCACCACCCCCCACCACCACCCCCACCACCACCCCACCACAACCCCACCACAACCCTCACCACAACCCCACCCCCACCACCACCCCACCACAACCCCCCACCACAACCCCCACCACCACCACCCCGCGTCAAGATGACAACAACAACAAGCAGCAACGTTTAGACAAAACATAAACCACAACAAGTCGTCTTGTGAACCATATAAGCGCGTAACAACGACTGCTTCATCACTCAAAGCTGCTCTAGAGGAGTTGTACACCCCGAGCTGTCGCTGCTGTTCAGTGGCCTCAAATACAACGTGTCGCTCCGGATGATCGCTACAAAGTGTGGCCTCTCTTCTTGGTTCTTTCGGTAAAGTCACGTAGAAGGGAAGCAATAAAATAATAAAAATAAAACATAAAATAATTCTCACGACGTTTCGGCCACAGCGCAAGCAGCCGTCCTCAGGTGAAGACCAGGTCTGTCGGGGAGACAGCGTCTGTGTGCTGTTTCATTCAGACGCTGTCTCCCCGACAGACCTGGTTTTCACCTGAGGACGGCTGCTTGCGTTGTGGCCGAAACGTCGTGAGAATAATTGTATTGTTTTATTTTTATTATTTTATTATTTCCCTTCTACGTGACTTTTCCGAAAGAACCAAGAAGATGAATCCCTGCAGTCACAAAAGCTTTAAATCAAAGTATGCCCTGTGTTTTGATTTAGTGCGCTGATCTTAAAGGTGCATTGAGAAATTATAATTCTGCGACTGCTGCTCCTGCTGCTGCTGCTGTAGTGGAGAGACTCGTGCAGCAGCAGCTGTGGCTGCAGGGTTCTGCTGGTACATGTTGTTTATGAAGTTTATTGTGAAAATTCCGTCAGTTCCTATGACCTGCACTGTTTCATTGCTTTCATGGCTTTATTTTGGTGATTTCGAAAAGTGTATTGGTTTATCCATGTTTGTGTTGTTTGTAGTACAGAGTTAGACTGATGGCCTTAATCTAAGTTGTCTTGTGGTTGATGTTGTTGTTTGACTTGCATCCCACTGGGATTTTTGCACACAGCGTTGGTGTACGGTGTTTTTTCTGCAATATTTTGCTGTCTTGGATTTTCTGTTTGCACTTAGTCACATATTCACTTTAAAATGTTTTTTGTTCATGTTTTTGTTTTTTGTTTGTTGCGGTTGCACCCGATTCAAGAGCTGAATGGCTCACAGGGCTATACCTAATACATGAAACTTGAACTTGGGTTCCATCTCGACCCTGATGATGCCTGCTGCTGTATATTTGGGAAAAAAACTCCGTGTCACGTGGGAGGGGAGAAACTGAAATCTGATTGGTTCCAAGGCGGAGAGATTTAATTTTTAGGGAAAAACTTTTTTTTTACCGAACGACGAATTATTACAAAACTCACCGTCAACAATAAAAATTCGCGTTGGTATTCGCGCGGTCTAAATAAATAAAAACTAATTTTATATTGGTAATGTCAATTTTAAAAACGCGTTACAAAAAATGACCCAAATGGTATTCCGTATGATAATTGGTTCTTTACCCTTCTATCTGGCAACAAAACTGACACCTTTTTGCAAGGAGTCATGTTTGCATAGACCGCAATACCTGCAGTCATAATACAAACAAAAGAACTACTCTGATAATATGCACTGTCCTTGAAGTTGATTGGTCCACACCCGAGACAGCTTTCCTTCGAGCCTAGTCTATATGGGTTGGACCAGATGACGCCAAAAGGCGCACAACTCAAGGACAATGCACCATCAGAGTATGAGAGCTCGGGGCACATCTACACTATGGGGATCATTTGCCAGTAAAAATATGATAATTGGTTCTTTACCCTTCTATCTGGCAACAAAACTGACACCTTTTTGCAAGGAGTCATGTTTGCATAGACCGCAATACCTGCAGTCATAATACAAACAAAAGAACATAACTCTGATAATGTGCACTGTCCTTGAAGTTGATTGGTCCACACCCGAGACAGCTTTCCTTCGAGCCTAGTCTCATATGGGTTGGACCAGATGACGCCAAAAGGCGCACAACTCAAGGACAATGCACCATCAGAGTATGAGAGCTCGGGGCAAGCATCTACACTATGGGGACCTCATTTGCCAGTAAAAATATGATAATTGGTTCTTTACCCTTCTATCTGGCAACAAAACTGACACCTTTTTGCAAGGAGTCATGTTTGCATAGACCGCAATACCTGCAGTCATAATACAAACAAAAGAACATAACTCTGATAATGTGCACTGTCCTTGAAGTTGATTGGTCCACACCCGAGACAGCTTTCCTTCGAGCCTAGTCTCATATGGGTTGGACCAGATGACGCCAAAAGGCGCACAACTCAAGGACAATGCACCATCAGAGTATGAGAGCTCGGGCAAGCATCTACACTATGGGGACCTCATTTGCCAGTAAAAATATGATAATTGGTTCTTTACCCTTCTATCTGGCAACAAAACTGACACCTTTTTGCAAGGAGTCATGTTTGCATAGACCGCAATACCTGCAGTCATAATACAAACAAAAGAACATAACTCTGATAATGTGCACTGTCCTTGAAGTTGATTGGTCCACACCCGAGACAGCTTTCCTTCGAGCCTAGTCTCATATGGGTTGGACCAGATGACGCCAAAAGGCGCACAACTCAAGGACAATGCACCATCAGAGTATGAGAGCTCGGGGCAAGCATCTACACTATGGGGACCTCATTTGCCAGTAAAAATATGATAATTGGTTCTTTACCCTTCTATCTGGCAACAAAACTGACACCTTTTTGCAAGGAGTCATGTTTGCATAGACCGCAATACCTGCAGTCATAATACAAACAAAAGAACATAACTCTGATAATGTGCACTGTCCTTGAAGTTGATTGGTCCACACCCGAGACAGCTTTCCTTCGAGCCTAGTCTCATATGGGTTGGACCAGATGACGCCAAAAGGCGCACAACTCAAGGACAATGCACCATCAGAGTATGAGAGCTCGGGCAAGCATCTACACTATGGGGACCTCATTTGCCAGTAAAAATATGATAATTGGTTCTTTACCCTTCTATCTGGCAACAAAACTGACACCTTTTTGCAAGGAGTCATGTTTGCATAGACCGCAATACCTGCAGTCATAATACAAACAAAAGAACATAACTCTGATAATGTGCACTGTCCTTGAAGTTGATTGGTCCACACCCGAGACAGCTTTCCTTCGAGCCTAGTCTCATATGGGTTGGACCAGATGACGCCAAAAGGCGCACAACTCAAGGACAATGCACCATCAGAGTATGAGAGCTCGGGCAAGCATCTACACTATGGGACCTCATTTGCCAGTAAAAATATGATAATTGGTTCTTTACCCTTCTATCTGGCAACAAACTGACACCTTTTTGCAAGGAGTCATGTTTGCATAGACCGCAATACCTGCAGTCATAATACAAACAAAAGAACATAACTCTGATAATGTGCACTGTCCTTGAAGTTGATTGGTCCACACCCGAGACAGCTTTCCTTCGAGCCTAGTCTCATATGGGTTGGACCAGATGACGCCAAAAGGCGCACAACTCAAGGACAATGCACCATCAGAGTATGAGAGCTCGGGGCAAGCATCTACACTATGGGACCTCATTTGCCAGTAAAAATATGATAATTGGTTCTTTACCCTTCTATCTGGCAACAAAACTGACACCTTTTTTGCAAGGAGTCATGTTTGCATAGACCGCAATACCTGCAGTCATAATACAAACAAAAGAACATAACTCTGATAATGTGCACTGTCCTTGAAGTTGATTGGTCCACACCCGAGACAGCTTTCCTTCGAGCCTAGTCTCATATGGGTTGGACCAGATGACGCCAAAAGGCGCACAACTCAAGGACAATGCACCATCAGAGTATGAGAGCTCGGGCAAGCATCTACACTATGGGNACCTCATTTGCCAGTAAAAATATGATAATTGGTTCTTTACCCTTCTATCTGGCAACAAAACTGACACCTTTTTGCAAGGAGTCATGTTTGCATAGACCGCAATACCTGCAGTCATAATACAAACAAAAGAACATAACTCTGATAATGTGCACTGTCCTTGAAGTTGATTGGTCCACACCCGAGACAGCTTTCCTTCGAGCCTAGTCTCATATGGGTTGGACCAGATGACGCCAAAAGGCGCACAACTCAAGGACAATGCACCATCAGAGTATGAGAGCTCGGGGCAAGCATCTACACTATGGGACCTCATTTGCCAGTAAAAAATATGATAATTGGTTCTTTACCCTTCTATCTGGCAACAAAACTGACACCTTTTTGCAAGGAGTCATGTTTGCATAGACCGCAATACCTGCAGTCATAATACAAACAAAGAACATAACTCTGATAATGTGCACTGTCCTTGAAGTTGATTGGTCCACACCCGAGACAGCTTTCCTTCGAGCCTAGTCTCATATGGGTTGGACCAGATGACGCCAAAAGGCGCACAACTCAAGGACAATGCACCATCAGAGTATGAGAGCTCGGGCAAGCATCTACACTATGGGACCTCATTTGCCAGTAAAAATATGATAATTGGTTCTTTACCCTTCTATCTGGCAACAAAACTGACACCTTTTTGCAAGGAGTCATGTTTGCATAGACCGCAATACCTGCAGTCATAATACAAACAAAAGAACATAACTCTGATAATGTGCACTGTCCTTGAAGTTGAGGTACACCCGACTTTCCTAGCCTGTCTCATTGGGTGGTCCAGATGAAGATACTGGCAAATGAGGTCCCATAGTGTAGATGCTTGCCCGAGCTCTCATACTCTGATGGTGCATTGTCCTTGAGTTGTGCGCCTTTTGGCGTCATCTGGTCCAACCCATATGAAACTAGGCTCAAGGAAAGCTGTCTCGGTGTGGACCAATCAACTTCAAGGACAGTGCACATTATCAGAGTTATGTTCTTTTGTTTGTATTATGACTGCAGGTATTGCGGTCTATGCAAACATGACTCCTTGCAAAAAGGTGTCAGTTTTGTTGCCAGATAGAAGGGTAAAGAACCAATTATCATATTTTTTACTGGCAAATGAGGTCCCCATAGTGTAGATGCTTGCCCGAGCTCTCATACTCTGATGGTGCATTGTCCTTGAGTTGTGCGCCTTTTGGCGTCATCTGGTCCAACCCATATGAGACTAGGCTCGAAGGAAAGCTGTCTCGGGTGTGGACCAATCAACTTCAAGGACAGTGCACATTATCAGAGTTATGTTCTTTTGTTTGTATTATGACTGCAGGTATTGCGGTCTATGCAAACATGACTCCTTGCAAAAAGGTGTCAGTTTTGTTGCCAGATAGAAGGGTAAAGAACCAATTATCATATTTTACTGGCAAATGAGGTCCCATAGTGTAGATGCTTGCCCGAGCTCTCATACTCTGATGGTGCATTGTCCTTGAGTTGTGCGCCTTTTGGCGTCATCTGGTCCAACCCATATGAGACTAGGCTCGAAGGAAAGCTGTCTCGGGTGTGGACCAATCAACTTCAAGGACAGTGCACATTATCAGAGTTATGTCTTTTGTTTGTATTATGACTGCAGGTATTGCGGTCTATGCAAACATGACTCCTTGCAAAAAGGTGTCAGTTTTGTTGCCAGATAGAAGGTAAAGAACCAATTATCATATTTTACTGGCAAATGAGGTCCCCATAGTGTAGATGCTTGCCCGAGCTCTCATACTCTGATGGTGCATTGTCCTTGAGTTGTGCGCCTTTTGGCGTCATCTGGTCCAACCCATATGAGACTAGGCTCGAAGGAAAGCTGTCTCGGGTGTGGACCAATCAACTTCAAGGACAGTGCACATTATCAGAGTTATGTTCTTTTGTTTGTATTATGACTGCAGGTATTGCGGTCTATGCAAACATGACTCCTTGCAAAAAGGTGTCAGTTTTGTTGCCAGATAGAAGGGTAAAGAACCAATTATCATATTTTTACTGGCAAATGAGGTCCCATAGTGTAGATGCTTGCCCGAGCTCTCATACTCTGATGGTGCATTGTCCTTGAGTTGTGCGCCTTTTGGCGTCATCTGGTCCAACCATATGAGACTAGGCTCGAAGGAAAGCTGTCTCGGGTGTGGACCAATCAACTTCAAGGACAGTGCACATTATCAGAGTTATGTTCTTTTGATTGTATTATGACTGCAGGTATTGCGGTCTATGCAAACATGACTCCTTGCAAAAAGGTGTCAGTTTGTTGCCAGATAGAAGGGTAAAGAACAATTATCATATTTTTACTGGCAAATGAGGTCCCCATAGTGTAGATGCTTGCCCGAGCTCTCATACTCTGATGGTGCATTGTCCTTGAGTTGTGCGCCTTTTGGCGTCATCTGGTCCAACCCATATGAGACTAGGCTCGAAGGAAAGCTGTCTCGGGTGTGGACCAATCAACTTCAAGGACAGTGCACATTATCAGAGTTATGTTCTTTTGATTGTATTATGACTGCAGGTATTGCGGTCTATGCAAACATGACTCCTTGCAAAAAGGTGTCAGTTTTGTTGCCAGATAGAAGGGTAAAGAACCAATTATCATATTTTTACTGGCAAATGAGGTCCCCATAGTGTAGATGCTTGCCCGAGCTCTCATACTCTGATGGTGCATTGTCCTTGAGTTGTGCGCCTTTTGGCGTCATCTGGTCCAACCCATATGAGACTAGGCTCGAAGGAAAGCTGTCTCGGGTGTGGACCAATCAACTTCAAGGACAGTGCACATTATCAGAGTTATGTTCTTTTGTTTGTATTATGACTGCAGGTATTGCGGTCTATGCAAACATGACTCCTTGCAAAAAGGTGTCAGTTTTGTTGCCAGATAGAAGGGTAAAGAACCAATTATCATATTTTTACTGGCAAATGAGGTCCCCATAGTGTAGATGCTTGCCCGAGCTCTCATACTCTGATGGTGCATTGTCCTTGAGTTGTGCGCCTTTTGGCGTCATCTGGTCCAACCCATATGAGACTAGGCTCGAAGGAAAGCTGTCTCGGGTGTGGACCAATCAACTTCAAGGACAGTGCACATTATCAGAGTTATGTTCTTTTGTTTGTATTATGACTGCAGGTATTGCGGTCTATGCAAACATGACTCCTTGCAAAAAGGTGTCAGTTTTGTTGCCAGATAGAAGGGTAAAGAACCAATTATCATATTTTTACTGGCAAATGAGGTCCCCATAGTGTAGATGCTTGCCCCGAGCTCTCATACTCTGATGGTGCATTGTCCTTGAGTTGTGCGCCTTTTGGCGTCATCTGGTCCAACCCATATGAGACTAGGCTCGAAGGAAAGCTGTCTCGGTGTGGACCAATCAACTTCAAGGACAGTGCACATTATCAGAGTTATGTTCTTTTGTTTGTATTATGACTGCAGGTATTGCGGTCTATGCAAACATGACTCCTTGCAAAAAGGTGTCAGTTTGTTGCCAGATAGAAGGGTAAAGAACCAATTATCATATTTTTACTGGCAAATGAGGTCCCCATAGTGTAGATGCTTGCCCCGAGCTCTCATACTCTGATGGTGCATTGTCCTTGAGTTGTGCGCCTTTTGGCGTCATCTGGTCCAACCCATATGAGACTAGGCTCGAAGGAAAGCTGTCTCGGGTGTGGACCAATCAACTTCAAGGACAGTGCACATTATCAGAGTTATGTTCTTTTGTTTGTATTATGACTGCAGGTATTGCGGTCTATGCAAACATGACTCCTTGCAAAAAGGTGTCAGTTTTGTTGCCAGATAGAAGGGTAAAGAACCAATTATCATATTTTTACTGGCAAATGAGGTCCCCATAGTGTAGATGCTTGCCCCGAGCTCTCATACTCTGATGGTGCATTGTCCTTGAGTTGTGCGCCTTTTGGCGTCATCTGGTCCAACCCATATGAGACTAGGCTCCAAGGAAAGCTGTCTCGGGTGTGGACCAATCAACTTCAAGGACAGTGCACATTATCAGAGTTATGTTCTTTTGTTTGTATTATGACTGCAGGTATTGCGGTCTATGCAAACATGACTCCTTGCAAAAAGGTGTCAGTTTTGTTGCCAGATAGAAGGGTAAAGAACCAATTATCATATTTTTACTGGCAAATGAGGTCCCCATAGTGTAGATGCTTGCCCGAGCTCTCATACTCTGATGGTGCATTGTCCTTGAGTTGTGCGCCTTTTGGCGTCATCTGGTCCAACCATATGAGACTAGGCTCGAAGGAAAGCTGTCTCGGGTGTGGACCAATCAACTTCAAGGACAGTGCACATTATCAGAGTTATGTTCTTTTGTTTGTATTATGACTGCAGGTATTGCGGTCTATGCAAACATGACTCCTTGCAAAAAGGTGTCAGTTTTGTTGCCAGATAGAAGGGTAAAGAACCAATTATCATATTTTTACTGGCAAATGAGGTCCCCATAGTGTAGATGCTTGCCCCGAGCTCTCATACTCTGATGGTGCATTGTCCTTGAGTTGTGCGCCTTTTGGCGTCATCTGGTCCAACCCATATGAGACTAGGCTCGAAGGAAAGCTGTCTCGGGTGTGGACCAATCAACTTCAAGGACAGTGCACATTATCAGAGTTATGTTCTTTTGTTTGTATTATGACTGCAGGTATTGCGGTCTATGCAAACATGACTCCTTGCAAAAAGGTGTCAGTTTTGTTGCCAGATAGAAGGGTAAAGAACCAATTATCATATTTTTACTGGCAAATGAGGTCCCCATAGTGTAGATGCTTGCCCCGAGCTCTCATACTCTGATGGTGCATTGTCCTTGAGTTGTGCGCCTTTTGGCGTCATCTGGTCCAACCCATATGAGACTAGGCTCGAAGGAAAGCTGTCTCGGGTGTGGACCAATCAACTTCAAGGACAGTGCACATTATCAGAGTTATGTTCTTTTGTTTGTATTATGACTGCAGGTATTGCGGTCTATGCAAACATGACTCCTTGCAAAAAGGTGTCAGTTTTGTTGCCAGATAGAAGGGTAAAGAACCAATTATCATATTTTTACTGGCAAATGAGGTCCCCATAGTGTAGATGCTTGCCCCGAGCTCTCATACTCTGATGGTGCATTGTCCTTGAGTTGTGCGCCTTTTGGCGTCATCTGGTCCAACCCATATGAGACTAGGCTCGAAGGAAAGCTGTCTCGGGTGTGGACCAATCAACTTCAAGGACAGTGCACATTATCAGAGTTATGTTCTTTTGTTTGTATTATGACTGCAGGTATTGCGGTCTATGCAAACATGACTCCTTGCAAAAAGGTGTCAGTTTTGTTGCCAGATAGAAGGGTAAAGAACCAATTATCATATTTTTACTGGCAAATGAGGTCCCATAGTGTAGATGCTTGCCCCGAGCTCTCATACTCTGATGGTGCATTGTCCTTGAGTTGTGCGCCTTTTGGCGTCATCTGGTCCAACCCATATGAGACTAGGCTCGAAGGAAAGCTGTCTCGGGTGTGGACCAATCAACTTCAAGGACAGTGCACATTATCAGAGTTATGTTCTTTTGTTTGTATTATGACTGCAGGTATTGCGGTCTATGCAAACATGACTCCTTGCAAAAGGTGTCAGTTTTGTTGCCAGATAGAAGGGTAAAGAACCAATTATCATATTTTTACTGGCAAATGAGGTCCCATAGTGGATTCCTAGTTAAGATCTTTCCCGACTCAATCTATAAGAATCGATCCGCGTCATAATCGTCAATCGATTCTCTCCATTCTTTGAAGCCATTAACAAACGATTCTCAGATTCGATAATCGATTGCACCGCACAGCGGCGGAATCGTATCGCCCTTTTTATCTCGCACGATCGACACGTGGTGTTTTTTGTTGATAATTTATTTATTTATTTTGAAGCTATCTAGGCGACTTTACCGAAAGCTTTAAACAAACCTTTATTATTTCTAGATTTGAAGCTTTCGTGACTGCAAGGATTCATACTCTTAGTTCTTTCGGTAAAGTCACGTAGAAAAATGAAATTAAAATTAATAAAAAAATAAGCTCTTATTTTATTTTTATTGATTTTAATTTCATGTTTTTTACGTGACTTTACCGAAAGAACTAAGAGTATGAACCCTTTATTGTGGTTATATTTGGTTGTCTGCGTTCATTGTCGTGTTTCTTAGCTTCCCCCCCGCTTTGCCAGATGGCTTCTCACATTTAGTCGCCATTCGTCAAATGAGAAATGGACAAGAATGCAGCAGGGCCTGGTCTACAGGAGGTCGTGGTTCGATCATGTCCCTAAGAGATGTTGACTACCTCGCCTGGTCTACAGGAGGTCGTGGGTTAGATCATGTCCCTAAGAGATGTTGACTACCTCGCCTGGTCTACAGGAGGTCGTGGGTTCGATCATGTCCCTAAGAGATGTTGACTACCTCGCCTGGTCTACAGGAGGTCGTGGGTTAGATCATGTCCCTAAGAGATGTTGACTACCTCGCCTAGTCTACAGGAGGTCGTGGGTTAGATCATGTCCCTAAGAGATGTTGACTACCTCGCCTGGTCTACAGGAGGTCGTGGGTTAGATCAGGTACCTAAGAGATGTTGACTACCTCGCCTGGTCTACAGGAGGTCGTGGGTTTGAGACCGACCCTCACACTGCTTGCTGCTGTGTTTGTGTGTGGCTGGGAGATGTTGACTACCTCGCCTGGTCTACAGGAGGTTGTGGGTTCGATACCGACCCTGACACTGCCTGCTGCTGCTGTATATTTGAAGTGTGCGTGTTTCTCTCCCCGTGGTTGCGTGGATATTAATCATTGAACGAACGCGATTTCTTCTCATGTAACAATTACAGCTCAGGTTCTGTTGACGATTCAAACTGGGGGAGCCAGGGTCTGGCCAGGGGATGCAGAGCGCTTGCAGCAAAACATCGGTCAAGGTGAGTGCCGTTGGCTCGCGGAGAATAACGCAACGGGATGTGGAGGGGGGGGCCTTACACCTCGTTAAATAAACACATTTGTTTTAAGTTTTTAGTTTGTTGCGTGAGGCTCACACCGTTAGTTAAGACCTCGTTGTCAAGACAAATCGCGTTGTTACGTTCCTGGTACGAGTGAGCATAGTGGGGGGTGGGCTTTGTCACGTCATCCACCACGTATAAAATACAGAAATGTATGTCTTTCACGACACAAACACAAACCCTCCATTGTATAATTGAACCTTCAGGTCAACGCCGACTCAAAGCCACGTGCGGCCACAATGCGCCTGGACAACGACGCTCCCCCGCTCGCCGCCCATCCCGCCCGTTCGTGCCTTGGCAGGAGACGGCAAGACGGCGAGCGGCCCCGGTGGCGGCGAGCGGCACGCGCGCCAGGAGCGCGGGAAGCGCTTCCGCCGGCACGTCCACCCGGTGAGGCGCTCCCAGACGCACACGGGCAACAAGCCGCACTCGTGCCAGGAGTGCGGGAAAGGGTTTACCGAGGGCTCCGCCTTGAAGAGGCACGCTAGGACTCACACGGGCGACAATCCGCACGCGTGCCAGGAGTGCGGCAAGGGGTTTACCGAGGGCTTCGCCTTGAAGAGGCACGCGTGGACTCACACAGTAGAGAAGCCGCACTCGTGCCAGGAGTGCGGGAAAGGTTCGTGTCCACCTACAAACTGCGCGTACACACGAGACTCACATGGGCGACAAGCCGCACTCGTGCCAGGAGTGCGGGAAAAGCTTTGTGCATGCCTTTACCTTGAAGAGGCACGCTAGGACTCACATGGGCGAGAAGCCGTACGTGTGCTCCTAGTGCGGCAAGGGGTTCACGCAGGCCTTCAACCTGCGCTGCACGCGTGGACTCACACGGACGAGTGGCCGTACGCGTGCGCCGAGTGCGGGAAAGGGTTCGCTCGGCACGGCCACCTCCGGCGGCATTTTGCGGCTCATGGGGAGAAGTTAGTCGTGGGAGGAGTCTAGGGTCTTCCCCCCCCCCCCCATCGTTTCGTGGTGCACTCCGGGACGCGCTGCAAGCATCGTGGAAACAAAGACGCTTTGAGAACTATGTACGCGGAGTTGTCCTTGACAGCCGATTGGCCTACACCCAGAGACGGCAATCCGTCACGGCCCTGTCTCTGCACCGGCGTTTGGAGACCAGAGAACGGCGCCGGGTCAAGGACAAGCGGCGCGAGGGGGTCCAGGGTCCTAAGCTGGCTGGTCTTGGGTCTTGAGATGCAACTGCTCCCGATCGCCTGGGGAGGTCCTCTTTTATGCCCCTTTGCCCATCGTATTATAACGCTGTACATTACACATAGGGTGGTGACTAGCGACCTAGTCTAGCTAACACACACACTTCTCTAACTCTCAGCTACTCCAGCGTGACCCAGCCAGGCGGTCCGCCGACTGGAGGCCTCGACTCTTCTCGGCGTCTTCACGATGCATCTTCATTCTCGGCACGGGCAGCCTCGAACTTCGTGAGGAGGCTGCCTCCCTTCTAGAACCCTCTCGAAGCCCCCCCCCCTGCTGTCCACGTGCCCCCGCGGTGCCCCCTGGGCCACCGGCCCCCACTGGGATCCGGTCACGTGTCTAGCCGGGGTCACGGAGAGTGCCACGACCTCACACCACCCCCGTGGCCTCCCAAGTCCGGAACCGGCCCTGACGTCATTCCCGCCTCCAGCCGGGATGACGTCATGTGTGCGTGTAGACCCACGTGGTAGTGACGTCACGTGTGCGCGTGCACACGTAGTGATGCTGCAATGTTGTTTGGCAGTCTCCTGCCCCGAGTAGAGGACTGTCCACCCCTCATGGTGGCAGGAGCCAGAGCCGGTCCACCGGACCTCCTGAATGCCACAGAGATCCAGGCGGTACCGGTCCAGCTCCCGACAGAGGAGTGGCAGCCTCTCCTCCGCAGTGAGCGTTCGAACATTCCACGTGGCCATCCGGAATGGTTTTTTGTTGTTCTGGAGGAGCCCGAGGGTGAAAATTCAATCTCCTGGCTCCGCCAAATGGGGTTTGGCCAGGAGACGTCATAAAAGCCTGACCCCCGGGGGCACAAGCTTATTAGTTACAGGTTTATGTTTAATTCGTAGTTTAGTGGTGGTTAATTGAAGGTGGAGGGTTACCAGCCCTCGCACCCGTCAGAGCCCCCGTT
>WFAB01003209.1:0-19588 GCA_018977245.1 Lethenteron camtschaticum | reverse complement strand
CGAAGGCCACCTCTGATCATCTGTGGTCAACCCAATGGTCATCAACGCGATAGTCGTCTCATCGAAGGCCACCTCTGATCATCTGTGGTCAACCCAATAGTCGTCTCATCGAAGGCCACCTCTGATCATCTGTGGTCAACCCAATGGTCATCAACGCGATAGTCGTCTCATCGAAGGCCACCTCTGATCATCTGTGGTCAACCCAATGGTCATCAACGCGATAGTCGTCTCATCGAAGGCCACCTCTGATCATCTGTGGTCAACCCAATGGTCATCAACGCGATAGTCGTCTCATCGAAGGCCACCTCTGATCATCTGTGGTCAACCCAATGGTCATCAACGCGATAGTCGTCTCATCGAAGGCCACCTCTGATCATCTGTGGTCAACCCAATGGTCATCAACGCGATAGTCGTCTCATCGAAGGCCACCTCTGATCATCTGTGGTCAACCCAATGGTCATCAACGCGATAGTCGTCTCATCGAAGGCCACCTCTGATCATCTGTGGTCAACCCAATGGTCATCAACGCGATAGTCGTCTCATCGAAGGCCACCTCTGATCATCTGTGGTCAACCCAATGGTCATCAACGCGATAGTCGTCTCATCGAAGGCCACCTCTGATCATCTGTGGTCAACCCAATGGTCATCAACGCGATAGTCGTCTCATCGAAGGCCACCTCTGATCATCTGTGGTCAACCCAATGGTCATCAACGCGATAGTCGTCTCATCGAAGGCCACCTCTGATCATCTGTGGTCAACCCAATGGTCATCAACGCGATAGTCGTCTCATCGAAGGCCACTCTGATCATCTGTGGTCAACCCAATGGTCATCAACGCGATAGTCGTCTCATCGAAGGCCACCTCTGATCATCTGTGGTCAACCCAATGGTCATCAACGCGATAGTCGTCTCATCGAAGGCCACCTCTGATCATCTGTGGTCAACCCAATGGTCATCAACGCGATAGTCGTCTCATCGAAGGCCACCTCTGATCATCTGTGGTCAACCCAATGGTCATCAACGCGATAGTCGTCTCATCGAAGGCCACCTCTGATCATCTGTGGTCAACCCAATGGTCATCAACGCGATAGTCGTCTCATCGAAGGCCACCTCTGATCATCTGTGGTCAACCCAATGGTCATCAACGCGATAGTCGTCTCATCGAAGGCCACCTCTGATCATCTGTGGTCAACCCAATGGTCATCAACGCGATAGTCGTCTCATCGAAGGCCACTCTGATCATCTGTGGTCAACCCAATGGTCATCAACGCGATAGTCGTCTCATCGAAGGCCACCTCTGATCATCTGTGGTCAACCCAATGGTCATCAACGCGATAGTCGTCTCATCGAAGGCCACCTCTGATCATCTGTGGTCAACCCAATGGTCATCAACGCGATAGTCGTCTCATCGAAGGCCACCTCTGATCATCTGTGGTCAACCCAATGGTCATCAACGCGATAGTCGTCTCATCGAAGGCCACCTCTGATCATCTGTGGTCAACCCAATGGTCATCAACGCGATAGTCGTCTCATCGAAGGCCACCTCTGATCATCTGTGGTCAACCCAATGGTCATCAACGCGATAGTCGTCTCATCGAAGGCCACCTCTGATCATCTGTGGTCAACCAATGGTCATCAACGCGATAGTCGTCTCATCGAAGGCCACTCTGATCATCTGTGGTCAACCCAATGGTCATCAACGCGATAGTCGTCTCATCGAAGGCCACCTCTGATCATCTGTGGTCAACCCAATGGTCATCAACGCGATAGTCGTCTCATCGAAGGCCACCTCTGATCATCTGTGGTCAACCCAATGGTCATCAACGCGATAGTCGTCTCATCGAAGGCCACCTCTGATCATCTGTGGTCAACCCAATGGTCATCAACGCGATAGTCGTCTCATCGAAGGCCACCTCTGATCATCTGTGGTCAACCCAATGGTCATCAACGCGATAGTCGTCTCATCGAAGGCCACCTCTGATCATCTGTGGTCAACCAATGGTCATCAACGCGATAGTCGTCTCATCGAAGGCCACCTCTGATCATCTGTGGTCAACCCAATGGTCATCAACGCGATAGTCGTCTCATCGAAGGCCACCTCTGATCATCTGTGGTCAACCCAATGGTCATCAACGCGATAGTCGTCTCATCGAAGGCCACCTCTGATCATCTGTGGTCAACCCAATGGTCATCAACGCGATAGTCGTCTCATCGAAGGCCACCTCTGATCATCTGTGGTCAACCCAATGGTCATCAACGCGATAGTCGTCTCATCGAAGGCCACCTCTGATCATCTGTGTCAACCCAATGGTCATCAACGCGATAGTCGTCTCATCGAAGGCCACCTCTGATCATCTGTGGTCAACCCAATGGTCATCAACGCGATAGTCGTCTCATCGAAGGCCACCTCTGATCATCTGTGGTCAACCCAATGGTCATCAACGCGATAGTCGTCTCATCGAAGGCCACCTCTGATCATCTGTGGTCAACCCAATGGTCATCAACGCGATAGTCGTCTCATCGAAGGCCACCTCTGATCATCTGTGGTCAACCCAATGGTCATCAACGCGATAGTCGTCTCATCGAAGGCCACCTCTGATCATCTGTGGTCAACCCAATGGTCATCAACGCGATAGTCGTCTCATCGAAGGCCACCTCTGATCATCTGTGGTCAACCCAATGGTCATCAACGCGATAGTCGTCTCATCGAAGGCCACCTCTGATCATCTGTGGTCAACCCAATGGTCATCAACGCGATAGTCGTCTCATCGAAGGCCACCTCTGATCATCTGTGGTCAACCNAATGGTCATCAACGCGATAGTCGTCTCATCGAAGGCCACCTCTGATCATCTGTGGTCAACCCAATGGTCATCAACGCGATAGTCGTCTCATCGAAGGCCACCTCTGATCATCTGTGGTCAACCCAATGGTCATCAACGCGATAGTCGTCTCATCGAAGGCCACCTCTGATCATCTGTGGTCAACCCAATGGTCATCAACGCGATAGTCGTCTCATCGAAGGCCACCTCTGATCATCTGTGGTCAACCCAATGGTCATCAACGCGATAGTCGTCTCATCGAAGGCCACCTCTGATCATCTGTGGTCAACCCAATGGTCATCAACGCGATAGTCGTCTCATCGAAGGCCACCTCTGATCATCTGTGGTCAACCCAATGGTCATCAACGCGATAGTCGTCTCATCGAAGGCCACCTCTGATCATCTGTGGTCAACCAATGGTCATCAACGCGATAGTCGTCTCATCGAAGGCCACCTCTGATCATCTGTGGTCAACCCAATGGTCATCAACGCGATAGTCGTCTCATCGAAGGCCACCTCTGATCATCTGTGGTCAACCAATGGTCATCAACGCGATAGTCGTCTCATCGAAGGCCACCTCTGATCATCTGTGGTCAACCAATGGTCATCAACGCGATAGTCGTCTCATCGAAGGCCACCTCTGATCATCTGTGGTCAACCCAATGGTCATCAACGCGATAGTCGTCTCATCGAAGGCCACCTCTGATCATCTGTGTCAACCCAATGGTCATCAACGCGATAGTCGTCTCATCGAAGGCCACCTCTGATCATCTGTGGTCAACCCAATGGTCATCAACGCGATAGTCGTCTCATCGAAGGCCACCTCTGATCATCTGTGGTCAACCCAATGGTCATCAACGCGATAGTCGTCTCATCGAAGGCCACCTCTGATCATCTGTGGTCAACCCAATGGTCATCAACGCGATAGTCGTCTCATCGAAGGCACCTCTGATCATCTGTGGTCAACCCAATGTCATCAACGCGATAGTCGTCTCATCGAAGGCCACCTCTGATCATCTGTGGTCAACCCAATGGTCATCAACGCGATAGTCGTCTCATCGAAGGCCACCTCTGATCATCTGTGGTCAACCCAATGGTCATCAACGCGATAGTCGTCTCATCGAAGGCCACCTCTGATCATCTGTGGTCAACCCAATGGTCATCAACGCGATAGTCGTCTCATCGAAGGCCACCTCTGATCATCTGTGTCAACCCAATGGTCATCAACGCGATAGTCGTCTCATCGAAGGCCACCTCTGATCATCTGTGGTCAACCCAATGGTCATCAACGCGATAGTCGTCTCATCGAAGGCCACCTCTGATCATCTGTGGTCAACCCAATGGTCATCAACGCGATAGTCGTCTCATCGAAGGCCACCTCTGATCATCTGTGGTCAACCCAATGGTCATCAACGCGATAGTCGTCTCATCGAAGGCCACCTCTGATCATCTGTGGTCAACCCAATGGTCATCAACGCGATAGTCGTCTCATCGAAGGCCACCTCTGATCATCTGTGGTCAACCCAATGTCATCAACGCGATAGTCGTCTCATCGAAGGCCACCTCTGATCATCTGTGGTCAACCCAATGTCATCAACGCGATAGTCGTCTCATCGAAGGCCACCTCTGATCATCTGTGGTCAACCCAATGGTCATCAACGCGATAGTCGTCTCATCGAAGGCCACCTCTGATCATCTGTGGTCAACCAATGGTCATCAACGCGATAGTCGTCTCATCGAAGGCCACCTCTGATCATCTGTGGTCAACCCAATGGTCATCAACGCGATAGTCGTCTCATCGAAGGCCACCTCTGATCATCTGTGGTCAACCCAATGGTCATCAACGCGATAGTCGTCTCATCGAAGGCCACCTCTGATCATCTGTGGTCAACCCAATGGTCATCAACGCGATAGTCGTCTCATCGAAGGCCACCTCTGATCATCTGTGGTCAACCCAATGGTCATCAACGCGATAGTCGTCTCATCGAAGGCCACCTCTGATCATCTGTGGTCAACCCAATGGTCATCAACGCGATAGTCGTCTCATCGAAGGCCACCTCTGATCATCTGTGGTCAACCCAATGGTCATCAACGCGATAGTCGTCTCATCGAAGGCCACCTCTGATCATCTGTGGTCAACCAATGGTCATCAACGCGATAGTCGTCTCATCGAAGGCCACCTCTGATCATCTGTGGTCAACCCAATGGTCATCAACGCGATAGTCGTCTCATCGAAGGCCACCTCTGATCATCTGTGGTCAACCNAATGGTCATCAACGCGATAGTCGTCTCATCGAAGGCCACCTCTGATCATCTGTGGTCAACCCAATGGTCATCAACGCGATAGTCGTCTCATCGAAGGCCACCTCTGATCATCTGTGGTCAACCCAATGTCATCAACGCGATAGTCGTCTCATCGAAGGCCACCTCTGATCATCTGTGGTCAACCCAATGGTCATCAACGCGATAGTCGTCTCATCGAAGGCCACCTCTGATCATCTGTGGTCAACCCAATGGTCATCAACGCGATAGTCGTCTCATCGAAGGCACCTCTGATCATCTGTGGTCAACCCAATGTCATCAACGCGATAGTCGTCTCATCGAAGGCCACCTCTGATCATCTGTGGTCAACCAATGGTCATCAACGCGATAGTCGTCTCATCGAAGGCCACCTCTGATCATCTGTGGTCAACCCAATGGTCATCAACGCGATAGTCGTCTCATCGAAGGCCACCTCTGATCATCTGTGGTCAACCCAATGGTCATCAACGCGATAGTCGTCTCATCGAAGGCCACCTCTGATCATCTGTGGTCAACCCAATGGTCATCAACGCGATAGTCGTCTCATCGAAGGCCACTCTGATCATCTGTGGTCAACCCAATGGTCATCAACGCGATAGTCGTCTCATCGAAGGCCACCTCTGATCTGTGGTCAACCAATGTCATCAACGCGATAGTCGTCTCATCGAAGGCCACCTCTGATCATCTGTGGTCAACCCAATGGTCATCAACGCGATAGTCGTCTCATCGAAGGCCACCTCTGATCATCTGTGGTCAACCCAATGTCATCAACGCGATAGTCGTCTCATCGAAGGCCACCTCTGATCATCTGTGGTCAACCCAATGGTCATCAACGCGATAGTCGTCTCATCGAAGGCCACCTCTGATCATCTGTGGTCAACCCAATGGTCATCAACGCGATAGTCGTCTCATCGAAGGCCACCTCTGATCATCTGTGGTCAACCCAATGGTCATCAACGCGATAGTCGTCTCATCGAAGGCCACCTCTGATCATCTGTGTCAACCCAATGGTCATCAACGCGATAGTCGTCTCATCGAAGGCCACCTCTGATCATCTGTGGTCAACCCAATGGTCATCAACGCGATAGTCGTCTCATCGAAGGCCACCTCTGATCATCTGTGGTCAACCAATGGTCATCAACGCGATAGTCGTCTCATCGAAGGCCACCTCTGATCATCTGTGGTCAACCCAATGGTCATCAACGCGATAGTCGTCTCATCGAAGGCCACTCTGATCATCTGTGGTCAACCCAATGGTCATCAACGCGATAGTCGTCTCATCGAAGGCCACCTCTGATCATCTGTGGTCAACCCAATGGTCATCAACGCGATAGTCGTCTCATCGAAGGCCACCTCTGATCATCTGTGGTCAACCCAATGGTCATCAACGCGATAGTCGTCTCATCGAAGGCCACCTCTGATCATCTGTGGTCAACCCAATGGTCATCAACGCGATAGTCGTCTCATCGAAGGCCACCTCTGATCATCTGTGGTCAACCCAATGGTCATCAACGCGATAGTCGTCTCATCGAAGGCCACCTCTGATCATCTGTGGTCAACCNAATAGTCGTCTCATCGAAGGCCACCTCTGATCATCTGTGGTCAACCCAATGGTCATCAACGCGATAGTCGTCTCATCGAAGGCCACCTCTGATCATCTGTGGTCAACCCAATGGTCATCAACGCGATAGTCGTCTCATCGAAGGCCACCTCTGATCATCTGTGGTCAACCCAATGGTCATCAACGCGATAGTCGTCTCATCGAAGGCCACCTCTGATCATCTGTGGTCAACCNAATGGTCATCAACGCGATAGTCGTCTCATCGAAGGCCACCTCTGATCATCTGTGGTCAACCCAATGGTCATCAACGCATAGTCGTCTCATCGAAGGCCACCTCTGATCATCTGTGGTCAACCCAATGGTCATCAACGCGATAGTCGTCTCATCGAAGGCCACCTCTGATCATCTGTGGTCAACCCAATGGTCATCAACGCGATAGTCGTCTCATCGAAGGCCACTCTGATCATCTGTGGTCAACCAATGGTCATCAACGCGATAGTCGTCTCATCGAAGGCCACCTCTGATCATCTGTGGTCAACCCAATGGTCATCACGCGATAGTCGTCTCATCGAAGGCCACCTCTGATCATCTGTGGTCAACCCAATGGTCATCAACGCGATAGTCGTCTCATCGAAGGCCACCTCTGATCATCTGTGGTCAACCCAATGGTCATCAACGCGATAGTCGTCTCATCGAAGGCCACCTCTGATCATCTGTGGTCAACCCAATGGTCATCAACGCGATAGTCGTCTCATCGAAGGCCACCTCTGATCATCTGTGGTCAACCCAATGGTCATCAACGCGATAGTCGTCTCATCGAAGGCCACCTCTGATCATCTGTGGTCAACCAATGGTCATCAACGCGATAGTCGTCTCATCGAAGGCCACCTCTGATCATCGTGGTCAACCCAATGGTCATCAACGCGATAGTCGTCTCATCGAAGGCCACCTCTGATCATCTGTGGTCAACCCAATGTCATCAACGCGATAGTCGTCTCATCGAAGCCACTCTGATCATCTGTGGTCAACCAATGGTCATCAACGCGATAGTCGTCTCATCGAAGGCCCACCTCTGATCATCTGTGGTCAACCCAATGGTCATCAACGCGATAGTCGTCTCATCGAAGGCCACCTCTGATCATCTGTGGTCAACCAATGGTCATCAACGCGATAGTCGTCTCATCGAAGGCCACCTCTGATCATCTGTGGTCAACCCAATGGTCATCAACGCATAGTCGTCTCATCGAAGGCCACCTCTGATCATCTGTGGTCAACCCAATGGTCATCAACGCGATAGTCGTCTCATCGAAGGCACCTCTGATCATCTGTGGTCAACCCAATGGTCATCAACGCGATAGTCGTCTCATCGAAGGCCACCTCTGATCATCTGTGGTCAACCAATGGTCATCAACGCATAGTCGTCTCATCGAAGGCCACTCTGATCATCTGTGGTCAACCAATGGTCATCAACGCGATAGTCGTCTCATCGAAGGCCACTCTGATCATCTGTGGTCAACCAATGGTCATCAACGCGATAGTCGTCTCATCGAAGGCCACCTCTGATCATCTGTGGTCAACCCAATGGTCATCAACGCGATAGTCGTCTCATCGAAGGCCACCTCTGATCATCTGTGGTCAACCAATGGTCATCAACGCGATAGTCGTCTCATCGAAGGCCACCTCTGATCATCTGTGGTCAACCCAATGGTCATCAACGCGATAGTCGTCTCATCGAAGGCACCTCTGATCATCTGTGGTCAACCCAATGTCATCAACGCGATAGTCGTCTCATCGAAGGCCACCTCTGATCATCTGTGGTCAACCCAATGGTCATCAACGCGATAGTCGTCTCATCGAAGGCCACCTCTGATCATCTGTGGTCAACCAATGGTCATCAACGCGATAGTCGTCTCATCGAAGGCCACCTCTGATCATCTGTGGTCAACCCAATGGTCATCAACGCGATAGTCGTCTCATCGAAGGCCACCTCTGATCATCTGTGGTCAACCCAATGTCATCAACGCGATAGTCGTCTCATCGAAGGCCACCTCTGATCATCTGTGGTCAACCAATGGTCATCAACGCGATAGTCGTCTCATCGAAGGCACCTCTGATCATCTGTGGTCAACCAATGGTCATCAACGCGATAGTCGTCTCATCGAAGGCCACCTCTGATCATCTGTGGTCAACCCAATGTCATCAACGCGATAGTCGTCTCATCGAAGGCCACCTCTGATCATCTGTGGTCAACCCAATGGTCATCAACGCGATAGTCGTCTCATCGAAGGCCACCTCTGATCATCTGGTCAACCCAATGTCATCAACGCGATAGTCGTCTCATCGAAGGCCACCTCTGATCATCTGTGGTCAACCCAATGGTCATCAACGCGATAGTCGTCTCATCGAAGGCCACCTCTGATCATCTGTGGTCAACCCAATGGTCATCAACGCNATAGTCGTCTCATCGAAGGCCACCTCTGATCATCTGTGGTCAACCCAATGGTCATCAACGCGATAGTCGTCTCATCGAAGGCCACCTCTGATCATCTGTGGTCAACCAATGGTCATCAACGCGATAGTCGTCTCATCGAAGGCCACCTCTGATCATCTGTGGTCAACCCAATGGTCATCAACGCGATAGTCGTCTCATCGAAGGCCACCTCTGATCATCTGTGGTCAACCAATGGTCATCAACGCGATAGTCGTCTCATCGAAGGCCACCTCTGATCATCTGTGGTCAACCCAATGTCATCAACGCGATAGTCGTCTCATCGAAGCCACTCTGATCATCTGTGGTCAACCCAATGGTCATCAACGCGATAGTCGTCTCATCGAAGGCCACCTCTGATCATCTGTGGTCAACCAATGGTCATCAACGCGATAGTCGTCTCATCGAAGGCCACCTCTGATCATCTGTGGTCAACCCAATGGTCATCAACGCGATAGTCGTCTCATCGAAGGCCACCTCTGATCATCTGTGGTCAACCAATGGTCATCAACGCGATAGTCGTCTCATCGAAGGCCACCTCTGATCATCTGTGGTCAACCAATGGTCATCAACGCGATAGTCGTCTCATCGAAGGCCACCTCTGATCATCTGTGGTCAACCAATGGTCATCAACGCGATAGTCGTCTCATCGAAGGCCACCTCTGATCATCTGTGGTCAACCAATGGTCATCAACGCGATAGTCGTCTCATCGAAGGCCACTCTGATCATCTGTGGTCAACCAATGGTCATCAACGCGATAGTCGTCTCATCGAAGGCCACCTCTGATCATCTGTGGTCAACCAATGTCATCAACGCGATAGTCGTCTCATCGAAGGCNACCTCTGATCATCTGTGGTCAACCCAATGGTCATCAACGCATAGTCGTCTCATCGAAGGCCACCTCTGATCATCTGTGGTCAACCCAATGGTCATCAACGCGATAGTCGTCTCATCGAAGGCCACTCTGATCATCTGTGGTCAACCAATGGTCATCAACGCATAGTCGTCTCATCAATGGTCATCAACGCGATAGTCNTCTCATCGAAGGCCACCTCTGATCATCTGTGGTCAACCCAACGGTCATCAACGCGATAGTCGTCTCATCGAAGGCCACCTCTGATCATCTGTGGTCAACCAATAGTCGTCTCATCAATGGTCATCAACGCATAGTCGTCTCATCGAAGGCCACCTCTGATCATCTGTGGTCAACCNAATGTCATCAACGCATAGTCGTCTCATCGAAGGCCACCTCTGATCATCTGTGGTCAACCNAATGGTCATCAACGCGATAGTCGTCTCATCGAAGGCCACCTCTGATCATCTGTGGTCAACCCAATGGTCATCAACGCGATAGTCGTCTCATCGAAGGCCACCTCTGATCATCTGTGGTCAACCCAATGGTCATCAACGCGATAGTCGTCTCATCGAAGGCCACCTCTGATCATCTGTGGTCAACCCAATGGTCATCAACGCGATAGTCGTCTCATCGAAGGCCACCTCTGATCATCTGTGGTCAACCCAATGGTCATCAACGCGATAGTCGTCTCATCGAAGGCCACCTCTGATCATCTGTGGTCAACCAATGGTCATCAACGCGATAGTCGTCTCATCGAAGCCACCTCTGATCATCTGTGGTCAACCAATCATCAACGCATAGTCTCTCATCGAAGGCCACCTCTGATCATCTGTGGTCAACCCAAGGTCATCAACGCGATAGTCGTCTCATCGAAGGCCACCTCTGATCATCTGTGGTCAACCCAATAGTCGTCTCATCAATGGTCATCAACGCGATAGTCGTCTCATCGAAGGCCACCTCTGATCATCTGTGGTCAACCAATGGTCATCAACGCGATAGTCGTCTCATCGAAGGCACCTCTGATCATCTGTGTCAACCCAATGGTCATCAACGCGATAGTCGTCTCATCGAAGGCCACCTCTGATCATCTGTGTCAACCCAATGGTCATCAACGCGATAGTCGTCTCATCGAAGGCCACTGATCATCTGTCACCAATGTCATCAANGATAGTCGTCTCATCGAAGGCNACTCTGATCATCTGTGTCACCNAATGTCACTCCAATATCACGGGCNACCTCCATGTCATGATCTCGATAGTTCGAGTAAAAGGCAACTATGATCATCTCCGGTCACCTCCGTGATCATCTCGATAGTCATCGAGTAAAAGGGCAACTATGATCATCTCGGTCACCTCCGTTGTTATCATCTCGATAGTCATCGAGTAAAAGGCAACTATGATCATCTCCGGTCACCTCCGTTGTNATCATCTCGATAGTCATCGAGTAAAACAACTATGATCATCTCCGGTCACCTCCGTTATCATCTCGATAGTCATCGAGTAAAAGGCCAACTATGATCATCTCCGGTCACCTCCGTTGTTCATCATTCGATAGTCATCGATAAAAGGCCAACTATGATCATCTCCGGTCACTCCGTTGTNATCATCTCGATAGTCATCTAAAAGGCCAACTATGATCATCTCCGTCACCTCCGTATCATCTCGATAGTCATCGAGTAAAAGGCCAACTATGATCATCTCCGGTCACCTCNGTATCATCTCGATAGTCATCAAGGCCAACTATGATCATCTCCGGTCACCTCCGTNATCATCTCGATAGTCATCGAGTAAAAGGCCAACTATGATCATCTCCATGTCACCTCGTATCATCTCGATAGTCATCTCCATGGTCACTCTGATTATGTTGGTCACCTCCACGGTCATCATTTGATGATCTCCATGGTCATTTTCATGATTCGATTGTCAACTCATGATTATCCCATGGTAATTTCCATGATCATCTCGATGATCATCTCCATTCATATCTATGATGATCTCCATTATCATATTATGATCATCTCAATTATAATTATTTCCATTTCATGTCTCCATCATGATCTCCATGGTCATTCAATTTTCATATCGATGATCATCTCGATGGTCATCTGCATGGTCATCTCCATGGTCATTTCATGATTATCTCGATGGTCATTTCGATAGTCATCTCAATGGTCATCTCCATGGTCATCTCCATGCTCATCACCATGATCATATCGATGTCATCTCATGGATCTTCTCATGATCAGCTCGATGGTCACTCCATGTCATCTCCATGATCATCTCGATGGTCACCTCGATGGTCATCTCCATGGTCATCTCCATGATCATCTCGATGTGATCTCGATGGCCATCTCCATGATCATCTCGATGTCATGTCCATGATAATCTCGATGTCATCTCGATGGTCATCTCATGGTCATCTCAACATCATCTCAATGCTCATCTCCATGATAATCTCGATGGTCTCGATGGTCATCTCCATGGTAATGTCCACTATCATCTCAATGGTCATCTNGATGTCATCTCCATGATCATCTCGATGGTCATCTCATTGGTCATCTCCATGATCATCTCGATGACCATCTCCANTCATCTCCATGATCATCTCCATGATCAGCTCGAGTCATCTCGATGGTTATCATCTCNAGTCATCTCCATGGTCATCTCCATGATCATCTCGATGTTATGTCCATGATCATCTCCATAATCATCTCGATGTCATCTCGATGGTCATGTCCATGATCATCTCGATGGTCATCTCCATAGTCATCTCCATGGTCATTTCCATGATCATCTCGATGGCATCTCCATGGTCATCTCCATGATCATCTCGATGGTCATCTCGATGGTCATCTCATGGCCATCTCCATGATCATCTCGATGTCATCTCCATGATAATCTCGATGGTCATCTCGATGTCATCTTCATGGTCATCTCCACGATCATCTCGATGGTCATCTCCATGATAATCTCGATGGTCATCTCGATGTCATCTCCATGGTCATCTCCATGATCATCTCGATGTTATGTCCATGATCATCTCCATAATAATCTCGATGTCATCTCGATGGTCATCTCCATGATCATCTCGATGGTCATTCGATAGTCATCTCCATGATCATCATTCGATGGTCATCTCATGGTCATCTCTGATCATCTCATGGTCATCTCATGATCATCTCGATCATCTCAATCGTCATCTCCATGATCATCTCGAAGGCCATCTCNATGATCATCTCTCGATGGCCATCTCCATGGTCATCTCCATGATCATATCGATGGTCATCTCATGATCATCTCATGATGATCTCCATGATCTCAAATGGAATCGTAGTCACGTGTGTCTTCAAAATTAAGCGGCCGGTGTACATCCTTATGTTTTTTTCCATTAACTGAAAATAANATTGTTGAAATCATCATCAAAGTTACTGGTGATCTATATCACGTGAACGCCTTGTCCAATATACAGGAGCATCCGAGCGTAATTATGTAAAGAGTACAAGCTTTAAATACACGGTGCGTAGCCGAGTTGACCCGACACTGAAGTAAATTGTGAACACTAGCGGAGTTTGTGAACTTCGCTAAGAAAACACTCAGGTAAATGCACATTTAGAGATAGTAAGAGCGTGTGTTAAAAAAGACACCCACGAGGTAACCCAACACCCCCCGCCCACCCGTTCCACGGCACAAAAACTCGAGCGTGCGGCACCGTGCGGGAACCAGCCCGTAGCCATTACCAGGTGAGTGTCACAGGTGAGTGAGCGTGCAGGTGAGTGTACAAGTGTGAATATAGGCAAGTGTAAATGTGAGTGAGCGTGCAGGTGAGTGTACAGGCGAGAGTGCAAGTGAGTGTATAGGTGAGCGTGCAGGTGAGTGTACAGTTGAGTGAGCGTGGATGCGAGTGCACAGACGAGCTTGCAGGTGAATGTACAGGCGAGAGTGCAGGTGAGTATGGTGAGCGTGCAAGTGAGTGTACAGGTGAGCATGCAGGCGAGTCAACGCACAGGTGAGTATACAGTGAGTGTGCGTGCAGCTGAGTGTACAGCACCACAGGGGACAGCCTCGTCGCTGCAGCTGTCACGTGCCCGGCCTCCTCTCCTCCTCTCCTCCCATGTCACGTGGAGACAGAGAGAGAGAGAGGNAGGGCATTCACACACGAGGTCACGTGGCCAGGAACAACAAACCCCCCCCNNACACCAACTACCAACATGGACTGGTCTGTCCACGTGGAGCTCCTCCCCCTGTCAGACACCAACATGGACTCGTCCATCGCTGGTCCACCCCCACGGAAATCATCGAAGTCAACGTACAGTAGGACAGTCCACACAAGCGGCACAACAACAGCAGCCGTCACCATTCGCCACTAAGTGGCGGTGACGTCCCGCGGCGTTGGTGCCAGGCTAGGTGCACTCTTAGGCCACGCGAAGTGTCGAAGGCTCGTTGACAGGAGGTCACGGGCAGAACCTGCAGGTGCCATGGGTTGACCGACTCGAGATGGCTGCAGACGCCACCAGCTGTGCCAACTCGCCGCGTTTNAGCGCCCGCTCTCNGCTCGTTGTTTGACGTCCCACAGCCTGATCCCACTCCTATAGGTGATCTCGACGGCGAGTCCTGAGCTGCACATCCTTCAGAGGTATTGCAAAAACACAACATCCAGAATCCTTGTGTCAATGTTGGCTTATATCCTAAAACGTCGCTCGATATGTTAACTACTCGCCGGCGGAAGGAGGTCGTGCGTTAATCAGATATTGCTGCTGCGTGTATATTTGAGAATGCAAAAACNCCCCATTTACATACGTTTTATTGGTGCTCGTTAACTTCCACGTTAACCACTCATATTTCGTCCGTCGACAGGCGAGGCGAGTTACCCCTATGGGCTGCGACTATTCTCGTTATTAAAAANCNACAAACATCAATCCTCTCGTGCAAATGTCGCTATTAATCCTAAAAACGTCGCATCTCAATGTATTGAATCTATGCCTGGCGGCGGAATGAATGGTGAACTGGTTTTACTGGCTTGAAATAGATATTTACATCTCATGTGATTATTTTAGTACAAANATNTCCATATACATAGTTTTGTCGTCGTCTCATCGCTACTCAAATTTNNAGCTCGAACGAGTTATTGCAAAAANCACAAACATCCAGAATCCCTCGTTTGGGTCCAAATGTTGNCGCTTATATATCCATAAGAAACGTCATCGAATCAATGTATTGAATTCTACTCGCCTGGACGAGCGAATGAATGGTGAACTGGTTTTTGCTGTGCTGTTTAANTATTGCATGACTGCATGTGTATTTNGTAGAATAGCAAAAANCCGTCATTCATATACAGTTTTATTGGTCGCTCGTCTTTCACTTCCACGCTAACCACTTATTGATGCGCTCGACGAGGCGAGTAGNCGAGTACCCCTTGATGGTCTGCGGCTATTCCATCCAGAGTTATTGTCAAAAACACAAACATCCAGAATCCTCTCCGTTGGGTCCAATGTTGTCGCTTATTATATCCATAAAACGTCGCATCGAATCAATGTAATTGAATTCTACTCGCCTGGACGAGCGAATTGAATGGTGAACTGGTTTTGCTGTGCTGTGTTAAATCAATATTTGCATGACTGCATGTGTATTTATTTGAGAATAGCAAAAAAACGTCCCCNATATTACAGTTTTTTGGTCGCTCGTCTTTCACTTCCACAGCTTAACCCAGGGTCTCAAACTCAAATTACCTGGGGCCGCTGGAGGCAGTATCTGGGTGAGGCTGGGCCGCATCAGGTATTCCACAAAAAAAACTTTGCTAAAAAATCCAAACTTCTCAATGTCATTACTAACAGTTATTTAACTTCAATGGTTCTTCTGAACATGAATAGAATATTGAAGAACATGAACGGTTCTCATGAACATGGCTTCTCTTGCCTACTTCTTGCTGCGGAGACCTGCAGCGCTTCTCTCACATAGCTGAGCCACATTTGGCTTGAGGAGGAAGCAGTTGCGACCCTCAGTATGGCTTGAAGATGATCATCAGTAAGTCTGGACCTGTACTTGGACTTATTGAAGTTCAAGGTGAGAAGAGCTTTTCACACAATATGTGCTCCAAAAGGCACATGGTCCGCTTGAACATTCGGGAAAGCTCAGGGAAGCTGGGTTCAATTCTCGCAAAATTGCCCAAGCTTGTCGTCTTTCCACTCGCCTCCTGAACTTGGCTTTGAGGTCAGAGTTGCACTGCAGGTCAATGAGCTCCATTTGAAGCACAGGAGGGCATCTTGCACATCAANGGAGAAGGNATCCGCAAAAATTTGAAAAGTGGCTCTGTGCGTCTTGAAGTCTGCAAATCTGTGATCAAATTCCTCCTGTAGCCTCAAAATGGCATCAACATACTTCTCACCACTGAATGGTGTGCCTGCATTCAGAGTGCCTTGCATGCTGGGAAATGGCAAAGGTTTGTCTGAGAGAGCTGGGCTTTCCATAACACAAGTTTTGTGGAGAATGCTCTCACGTTGTCATAGGCAGCACTGACGAGCTGCCCTGGCCTTGTAACTTCTTGTTCAGTACATTCAGCTCATGCGTGATGTCAACAAGAAAAGCGAAGTCCATGAGCCATTTGGGATCACTTAGCACAGGAACAGCCACCCATCCTTCTCCATGAAGGTTTTCACTTCTGCTCTCAACTCAAAAANTCTCTTAAAGACGTTTCCCTGCTGAGCCAACGTACCTCGGTGAAGTAGAGCACATCCTCATATTCTGACTCAATTTCCTCTAAAAANGTACGGAACATCCGGTGCTTTAAGCCCTGGATCTGATTTGGTTGATGCATTTCACAACAACAGACATCACATTGTCAACTTCAGGCATTTGCTGCAAAGGGCCTGCTGATGGATGATGCAGTGCAGAGCAATGGCCTCCTCCACACCTCCTCTTCTAGTTTTCTTGAACAAGTGCCACCAGTCCATTTCTCCTCCTGTCATTGAATGCGCTCCGTGGTTGTTATTCAACAAACTTCTTCCATGGCAAACCGGCATTCACAATGGCATCACACAGCTGGCAAAATATCTCCTGAGCGGTGGTGTGGCCATGCATTGGAATTACTGTGAGCAACTCCTCCATCACTTCAAAATTGTCATCAACACCACGGACGTATATTGTGAGCTGGGCAGTGTCAGTGATGTCTGAACTCTCTCAAGAGCGACTGAGTATGCATTGAAAAATTTGGCTTTCTCACGCAGTTGATCATAAATGTCACTTGACAGGTCAGAAATGCGCTCTGCCACGGTGTTAGCAGAAAGGCTGATGTTGCTAAACTGACCTTTCTTTTCCGGACAGACTATACTTGCAGCCTGTAAGATGCACTTTTGATAAACTCGCCTTCTGTGAATGGCTTTCCTGCCTTAGCAATCATCTCACTAACCACGTAGCTTACTTCGACTGCTGCATTATTCTCTTTGGTTGCTTTTTGAAGACATTTTGTTGCCTCGTAGACATGTTTAAGATTAGCAACCCAGTTGCTCTCTCATCTCCCTGGTATTTTGCATACTCCTCAGCTGTCTAGTTGAGTAAGNCTTGAATTCCTTGTGCACCGCAACTTTTTCTGTACAAATAAGACACGTCGGGTGCTCATGTGCTCAACAAAGAAATATTGCATCTCCCACTTTTCCTGAAATTGTCTGTGCATGATTGGGCTGGTGACAAGATATATATTCATTCCACTTGCTGTCGCTCACGCAATAAAGTTTCAGTCAATTGTTTAGCCAACCAGCGACGCACGGAGACGTAATTTCCGCAAATTCACGTTATTTCCACTTTTTTCCGCTTGCTCAAGATGCCACTTTATTAATCACTGACNCAACTGATACGTCACTGCAGTATAGCCTAAATAAGTCCCACTGCTGTAGTGGCTGTGTGTGCTGTTTTAAGCTCGTTTACGTGCGTTTCGGACCTGTGCTCGTTGTACCTGCGCTGTCATATGTACTTAGCGTTCCGGCACCTTGTGATTTACAAATGAAGCACTGACCTGCGCGAAAGAGAGCGGAAAACTATGAATTTCACCCTCTGCTCTCCGCACATCCAAAGCCACTCTTTACTCTCCGGCTCTCTCTCTCTCACTCACTCTCACACGTACACAAACACACACANGACCCCCCCCCATGTCACTCACATGCATGCCGCATTCACTGGACAGGCACAAGTAGGAAACAGAGCATCATAACATTGTCCCACACAGCAGCTAACAGCGGGGTTGCTACAATATAAAACTCGCGGCCGCACTAACATTAAACTTTCATATTAAGGTGGGGCCACAAAATATCGTCCGAGGGCCGCAATTGGCCGCGGNTCGCGAGTTTGAGACCCTGCCTTAGAGCCTAGTCTCACATGGTGTTGGACTAGATGACGCCTTTTGGCGTCAGGAAAGCTGTCTCGGGTGTGGACAATCAACTTCAAGGACATGCATACATTATCGAGTTATGTTTTTTGTTTGCATTATGACTGCAGGTATTGTGGTCTATGCAAACATGACTTCTTGTAAAAAAAGGTGTCAGTTTTGTTGCCAGATAAAGGGTAAAAAANCAATTATATTTTCTACTGGCAAATGAGGTTCCAAAGGTATGTACACAACAGAGAGCTAACTGTGTGGTTGCTTTTGGGATTCACGCTGCCCTTTTTGTTAATGGCCAGCTTTCAGCATTGCAAATGGCATCGTTTGGCAGTGTTGTGACTCGCACATTTATGTTCTTGCTTGTGCTTGTGACCGCAGCCTTGATCCCAGCCCTGCAACAACCGTGACCTCAACACAGACTCCACGCCTATCTTCTTGCACGATACCCATAAAGAGGAGATTCTACATCAGGTGAGAACCTGCTCAGTTCCTTTTTCAAACAGCTAACCAAATTAATGACGCAACTAACGTGATATGTTTGCACGTCCACCAGAATGGCGTGCGCGATGGCAACCCAGTGCTTGAGCCTAGCGTGGCTGGAGGCGCAGGGCGTGAACGAGGAGGTGGCCCGGCCATGGACTCTGAGCTGGGCATCCGGGACTACGGGNTCCTGCGCGCCTGCGTCGGGACGGCCTCGTGCGTGCCGAGCTGCTTTCCACGGCGCGCGACCGCCTGCCCTTGGCTTCTACGCCGTGCTGCGGCAGGTGGTGAAGGCCCTGCAGGGTGCCGAGCTCCACAACGCTGGACGTCACCCTGGGACGCTGCGCCATCTCCGGGCGACGTGACGCTGGAGGCCTGGTGGACGTGCTGCTCACACTTTCAGCGGCTTGAGCCGAGAGCTACTGGTTTGCGCACAGAGGCTGGGAGACTTTGATGGTGCTGGGCCAGTGCCGGACGCTCCATTTCGGACAGCAAGGAAATAATTTTTGAGGAAAAGCAATGGATGATGCGGATGATCAAGATGTCGATGGTAAAAGTGCATTCGGCTCGCAAAGCAATAATATGTTTACGTTTAAAGTTGTACAATGGATGTATTCACCGGAGTATGACAAGTGACGTCGCAAAATGACGTCTAATGTAAGACATCGCCTTAGCAGGCAAGGCCTTCAGTGCTGGTTGTCACCTATCTTGTAT
>WFAB01003208.1:0-19592 GCA_018977245.1 Lethenteron camtschaticum | reverse complement strand
AAACGCGATTGGGCCAAAACGCGATTTGGGGCCAAAACGCGATTTGGGCCAAAACGCGATTTGGGGCCAAAACGCGATTTGGGCCAAAACGCGATTTGGGGCAAAACGCGATTTGGGGCCAAAACGCGATTTGGGCCAAAAACGCGATTTGGGCCAAAACGCGATTTGGGCCAAAACGCGATTTGGGGCCAAAACGCGATTTGGGGCCAAAACGCGATTTGGGCCAAAACGCGATTTGGGCCAAAACGCGATTTGGGGCCAAAACGCGATTTGGGCCAAAACGCGATTTGGGCCAAAACGCGATTTGGGCCAAAACGCGATTTGGGCCAAACGCGATTTGGGCCAAAACGCGATTTGGGCCAAAACGCGATTTGGGCCAAAACGCGATTTGGGCCAAAACGCGATTTGGGGCCAAAACGCGATTTGGGGCCAAAACGCGATTTGGGGCCAAAACGCGATTTGGGCCAAAACGCGATTTGGGCCAAAACGCGATTTGGGCCAAAACGCGATTTGGGGCCAAAACGCGATTGGGGCCAAAACGCGATTTGGGGCCAAAACGCGATTTGGGCCAAAAACGCGATTTGGGGCCAAAACGCGATTTGGGGCCAAAACGCGATTTGGGGCCAAAACGCGATTTGGGCCAAAACGCGATTTGGGGCCAAAACGCGATTTGGGCCAAAACGCGATTTGGGCAAAACGTGATTTGGGCCAAAACGCGATT
Organism: Lethenteron camtschaticum; assembly: GCA_018977245.1. Classification (NCBI taxonomy): domain Eukaryota; kingdom Metazoa; phylum Chordata; class Hyperoartia; order Petromyzontiformes; family Petromyzontidae; genus Lethenteron; species Lethenteron camtschaticum. The sequence continues at coordinate 18,871 of WFAB01003208.1, read as the reverse complement.
TGGGGCCAAAACGCGATTTGGGCCAAAACGCGATTGGGCCAAAACGCGATTTGGGCCAAAACGCGATTTGGGCCAAAACGCGATTTGGGGCCAAAACGTGATTTGGGCCAAAACGCGATTTGGGCCAAAACGCGATTTGGGCCAAAACGCGATTTGGGCCAAAACGCGATTTGGGCCAAAAACGCGATTTGGGCCAAAACGCGATTTGGGCCAAAACGCGATTTGGGGCCAAAACGCGATTTGGGCCAAAACGCGATTTGGGGGCAAAAACCGATTTGGGCCAAAAACGCGATTTGGGCCAAAACGCGATTTGGGCCAAAACGCGATTTGGCCAAAACGCGATTTGGGNCCAAAACGCGATTTGGGGCCAAAACGCGATTTGGGCCAAAACGCGATTTGGGCAAAACGCGATTTGGGCAAAACGCGATTTGGGGCCAAAACGCGATTTGGGCCAAAACGCGATTTGGGCAAAACGCGATTTGGGCCAAAACGCGATTTGGGCCAAAACGCGATTTGGGCCAAAACGCGATTTGGGCCAAAACGCGATTTGGGGCCAAAACGCGATTTGGGCCAAAACGCGATTTGGGCCAAAACGCGATTTGGGCCAAAACGCGATTTGGGCCAAAACGCGATTTGGGCCAAAACGCGATTTGGGCCAAAACGCGATTTGGGNCCAAAACGCGATTTGGGGCCAAAACGCGATTTGGGCCAAAACGCGATTTGGGGCCAAAACGCGATTTGGGGCCAAAACGCGATTTGGGNCCAAAACGCGATTTGGGGCCAAAACGCGATTTGGGCCAAAACGCGATTTGGGCCAAAACGCGATTTGGGCCAAAACGCGATTTGGGGCCAAAACGCGATTTGGGCCAAAACGCGATTTGGGCCAAAACGTGATTTGGGCCAAAACGCGATTTGGGCCAAAACGCGATTTGGCAAAACGCGATTTGGGCCAAAACGCGATTTGGGGCCAAAACGCGATTTGGGCCAAAACGCGATTTGGGCCAAAACGCGATTTGGGCCAAAACGCGATTTGGGCCAAAACGCGATTTGGGGCCAAAACGCGATTTGGGCCAAAACGCGATTTGGGCCAAAACGCGATTTGGGGCCAAAACGCGATTTGGGGCCAAAACGCGATTTGGGCCAAAACGCGATTTGGGCCAAAACGCGATTTGGGGCCAAAACGCGATTTGGGGCCAAAACGCGATTTGGGCCAAAANCGCGATTTGGGGCCAAAACGCGATTTGGGNCCAAAACGCGATTTGGGGCCAAAACGCGATTTGGGCCAAAACGCGATTTGGGGCCAAAACGCGATTTGGGGCCAAAACGCGATTNGGGCCAAAACGCGATTTGGGGCCAAAACGCGATTTGGGGCCAAAACGCGATTTGGGCCAAAACGCGATTTGGGGCCAAAACGCGATTTGGGCAAAACGCGATTTGGGCCAAAACGCGATTTGGGCCAAAACGCGATTTGGGGCCAAAACGCGATTTGGGGCCAAAACGCGATTTGGGCCAAAACGCGATTNGGGGCCAAAACGCGATTTGGGGCCAAAACGCGATTTGGGGCCAAACGCGATTTGGGCCAAAACGCGATTTGGGNCCAAAACGCGATTTGGGCCAAAAAGCGTGATTTGGGCAANCGTGATTTGGGGCCAAAACGCGATTTGGGCCAAAACGTGATTTGGGGCCAAAAACGTGATTTGGGCCAAAACGCGATTTGGGGCAAAACGCGATTTGGGCCAAAACGCGATTTGGGCCAAAACGCGATTTGGGGCCAAAACGCGATTTGGGGCAAAAACGCGATTTGGGGCAAAACGCGATTTGGGCCAAAACGCGATTTGGGGCAAAANCGCGATTTGGGGCAAAACGCGATTGGGGCAAAACGCGATTTGGGGCAAAACGCGATTTGGGGCAAAAACGCGATTTGGGGCAAAACGTGATTTGGGGCAAAAACGCGATTTGGGGCCAAAACGCGATTTGGGGCAAAACGCGATTTGGGGCAAAANCGCGATTTGGGGCAAAAACGCGATTTGGGGCAAAACGCGATTTGGGGCAAAACGCGATTTGGGGCAAAACGCGATTTGGGGCAAAACGCGATTTGGGGGCAAAACGCGATTTGGGGCAAAAACGCGATTTGGGGCAAAACGCGATTTGGGGCAAAACGCGATTTGGGGCAAAACGGATTTGGGGCAAAACGCGATTTGGGGGCAAAACGCGATTTGGGGAAAACGCGATTTGGGGAAAAGCGATTTGGGGCAAAACGCGATTTGGGGNCAAAACGCGATTTTGGGGCAAAANCGCGATTGGGGCAAAACGCGATTGGGGNNAAAAGGATTNGGGGNAAAACGGCCNATTGGGGAAAANGGCNAATTNGGGGNAAAAGNTTGGGGNAAAACGTTGATTTTGGGGNAAAACTTGATTGGGGCTAAAAACGCATTTGGGGCAAAAACGGATTTGGGGCAAAACGCGATTTGGGGCAAAACGCGATTTGGGGCAAAACGGATTTGGGAGCAAAACGCGATTTGGGCAAAACGCGATTTGGGGCAAAACGGATTTGGGGCAAAACGGATTTGGGGCAAAACGCGATTTGGGGCAAAACGCGATTTGGGGCAAAACGCGATTTGGGGCAAAACGCGATTTGGGGCAAAACGTGATTTGGGGCAAAAACGTGATTTGGGGCAAAACGTGATTTGGGCCAAAACGTGATTTGGGCCAAAACGCGATTTGGGGCAAAACGCGATTGGGGAAAACGCGATTTGGGCCAAAACGCGATTTGGGCAAAACGCGATTTGGGCCAAAACGCGATTTGGGCCAAAACGCGATTTGGGCCAAAACGCGATTTGGGGCCAAAACGCGATTTGGGCCAAAACGCGATTTGGGCCAAAACGCGATTTGGGCCAAAACGCGATTTGGGCCAAAACGCGATTTGGGCCAAAACGCGATTTGGGGCAAAACGCGATTTGGGGCAAAACGCGATTTGGGGCAAAAACGCGATTTGGGCAAAAACGATTTGGGGCAAAACGCGATTTGGGGCAAAACGCGATTTGGGGCAAAACGCGATTTGGGGCAAAAACGCGATTTGGGCAAAAACGCGATTGGGGNCAAAAACGCGATTTGGGGCAAAACGCGATTTGGGCAAAACGCGATTTGGGGCAAAACGCGATTGGCAAAAACGCGATTTGGGGCAAAACGCGATTTGGGGCGAAAACGCGATTTGGGGCAAAACGCGATTTGGGGNCAAAAACGTGATTTGGGGCAAAACGTGATTGGGGCAAAACGTGATTTGGGGCAAAACGTGATTTGGGGCAAAACGGATTTGGGGGCAAAAACGTGATTTGGGGCAAAAGTGATTTGGGGCAAAACGNTTGGAGAAACGCGATTTGGGCCAAAACGGATTTGGGGCAAAACGCGATTTGGGGCAAAACGCGATTTGGGGCAAAACGCGATTTGGGGCCAGAAACGCGATTNGGGGAAAAAGTGTTTTGGGGCCAGAAAACGCGATTTGGGGCAAAACGCGATTTGGGGCAAAACGCGATTTGGGGCCAAAAACGCGATTTGGGGCAAAACGCGATTTGGGGCAAAAACGTGATTTGGGGCCAAAACGTGATTTGGGGCAAAAACGTGATTTGGGGCAAAACGTGATTTGGGGCAAAACGCGATTTGGGGCAAAACGCGATTTGGGCAAAAACGCGATTTGGGGCAAAACGCGATTTGGGGCCAAAAACGCGATTTGGGGCAAAACGCGATTTGGGGCAAAACGCGATTTGGGGCAAAACCGATTTGGGNCAAAACGCGATTTGGGGGCCAAAACGTGATTTGGGGCAAAACGCGATTTGGGGCAAAACGCGATTTGGGGCAAAACGCGATTTGGGGCAAAACGCGATTTGGGGCAAAACGCGATTGGGGGCAAAAACGCGATTTGGGGCAAAACGCGATTTGGGGCCAAAAACGCGATTTGGGCCAAAACGCGATTTGGGCCAAAACGCGATTTGGGCCAAAACGCGATTTGGGCCAAAACGCGATTTGGGGCCAAAACGCGATTTGGGCCAAAACGCGATTGGGCCAAAACGCGATTTGGGCCAAAAACGCGATTTGGGCCAAAACGCGATTTGGGCCAAAACGCGATTTGGGCCAAAACGCGATTTGGGCCAAAACGCGATTTGGGCCAAAACGCGATTTGGGCAAAACGCGATTTGGGCCAAAACGCGATTTGGGCAAAACGCGATTTGGGGCCAAAACGCGATTTGGGCCAAAACGCGATTTGGGCCAAAACGCGATTTGGGCCAAAACGCGATTTGGGCCAAACGCGATTTGGGCCAAAACGCGATTTGGGCCAAAACGCGATTTGGGCCAAAAACGCGATTTGGGCCAAAACGCGATTTGGGCCAAAACGCGATTTGGGCCAAAACGCGATTTGGGCCAAAACGCGATTTGGGCAAAACGCGATTTGGGCCAAAACGCGATTTGGGCCAAAACGCGATTTGGGCCAAAACGCGATTTGGGCCAAAACGCGATTTGGGGCCAAAACGCGATTTGGGGCAAAACGCGATTTGGGCAAAACGCGATTTGGGCCAAAACGCGATTTGGGCCAAAACGCGATTTGGGCCAAAACGCGATTTGGGCAAAACGCGATTTGGGCCAAACGCGATTTGCGGCCAAAACGCGATTTGNGCCAAAACGCGATTTGGGCCAAAACGCGATTTGGGCCAAAACGCGATTTGGGCCAAAACGCGATTTGGGCCAAAACGCGATTTGGGCCAAACGCGATTTGGGCAAAACGCGATTTGGGCCAAACGCGATTTGGGCCAAAACGCGATTTGGGCCAAAACGCGATTTGGGCCAAAACGCGATTTGGGCCAAACGCGATTTGGGCCAAAACGCGATTTGGGCCAAAAACGCGATTTGGGGCCAAAACGCGATTTGGGGAAAACGCGATTTTGGCCAAAACGCGATTTGGGCCAAAACGCGATTTGGGCCAAAACGCGATTGGGCCAAAACGCGATTTGGGCAAAACGCGATTTGGGCAAAACGCGATTTGGGCCAAAACGCGATTGGGGCCACGCGATTGGGCAAAACGCGATTTGGGCAAAACGCGATTTGGGCCAAAAACGCGATTTGCGCCAAAACGCGATTTGGGCAAACGCGATTTGGGCCAAAACGCGATTTGGGCCAAAACGCGATTTGGGCAAAACGCGATTNGGGCCAAAACGCGATTTGGGCCAAAACGCGATTTGGGCCAAAACGCGATTTGGGCCAAAACGCGATTTGGGNCAAAANCGCGATTTGGGCCAAAAGCGATTTGGGCCAAAACGCGATTTGGGGCCAAAACGCGATTTGGGCCAAAAACGCGATTTGGGCCAAAACGCGATTTGGGCCAAAACGCGATTTGGGCCAAAACGCGATTTGGCAAAACGCGATTTGGGCCAAAACGCGATTTGGGGCAAACGCGATTTGGGCCAAAACGCGATTTGGGCAAAACGCGATTTGGGCCAAAACGCGATTTGGGCAAAACGCGATTTGGGCCAAAACGCGATTTGGGGCCAAAACGCGATTTGGGCAAAACGCGATTTGGGCCAAAACGCCATTTGGCAAAAGCGATTTGGGCAAAACGCATTTGGGCCAAAACGCGATTTGGGGCCAAAACGCGATTTGGGCAAAACGCGATTTGGGCAAAACGCGATTTGGGGCAAAACGCNATTTGGGCAAAACGCGATTTGGGCAAAACGCGATTTGGGCAAAACGCGATTTGGGCAAAACTTTGGGCAAACGCGATTTGGGCAAAACGCATTTGGGNCAAAACGCATTTGGGCAAAACGCGATTTGGGCAAAACGCGATTTGGGCAAAACGCGATTTGGGCNAAACGCGATTTGGGCAAAACGCGATTTGGGCAAAACGCGATTTGGGCAAAACGCGATTTGGGCAAAACGCGATTTGGGCAAAACGCGATTTGGGCAAAAGCGATTTGGGCAAAACGCGATTGGGCCAACGCGATTTGGGCAAAACGCGATTTGGGGCAAAACGCGATTNGGGCAAAACGCGTTTGGNAAAACGCGATTTGGGGCAAAACGCGATTTGGGNCAAAACGCGATTGGGGCCAAAACGCGATTTGGGGCCAAACGCGATTTGGGCCATAACGCGATTTGGGCCAAAAACGCGATTTGGGGCAAACGCGATTTGGGCAAACGCGATTTGGGGCAAACGCGATTTGGGGCCAAAACGCGATTTGGGGCAAAACGCGATTTGGGGCAAAACGCGATTTGGGCAAAACGCGATTTGGGGCCAAAACGCGATTGGGCCAAAACGCGATTTGGGGCAAAACGCGATTNGGGGCAAAACGCGATTTGGGGCCAAAACGCGATTTGGGCAAAACGCGATTTGGGGCAAAANCGCGATTTGGGCAAAACGCGATTTGGGNCAAAACGCGATTGGGNCAAAACGCGATTTGGGCCAAAACGCGATTTGGGCAAAACGCGATTTGGGNCAGAAACGCGATTGGGGCAAAANCGCGACCCTGGCAACCCAACCAGCCTCCCCGNCCCCGCCACGTGAACAGCCCCCNCCCCCGCCACGTGACCAGCCCCCCCCGCCACGTGACCAGCCCACACGCCCACGTGACCAGCCCCCCCCCCCATGCCACGTGAACAGCACCTCCTTCCCCGCCACGTGACCATCCCCCTGCCACGTGACCAGCCCTCTCNCCCCCCNACGTGACCAGCCCCCCCGCCACGTGACCAGCCCTCCCCCGCCACGTGACCAGCCCCCCCCCNNCCCCGCCACGTGAACAGCCCCCCCGCCACGTGACCAGCCCACCCCCCGCCACGTGACCAGCCCCACCCCACCCACGTGACCAGCCCTCCCCCTTCGCCCACGTGACCAGCCCCCCCCCCCGCCACCTGAACAGCCCCCCCGCCTACGTGACCAGCCCCCCTGCCCACGTGACCAGCCTCCCCCCCCCCCACGTGAACAGCCCCCCCCGCCAGGTGACCAGCCCTCCCCCCCCGCCACGTGACCAGCCCTCCCCCCCCACCACGTGACCAGCCCCCCCCAGGTGACCAGCCCTCCCCCCCCCACGTGACCAGCCCCCCCCCGTGACCAGCCCTCCCTCCNGCCACGTGCCCAGCCCCCTCCCCGCCCACGTGACCAGCCCCCCCGCCACGTTACCAGCCCTCCCCCCCCACGTGACCAGCCCCCCCNGCCGTGAACAGCCCCCCCCCGCTGTTGTATGTGTTGGGTTATGAAATTTTTATAAAANTAATAAATTAATAATTTTCCGAGAAATGCGCAAATCGCATTAATTATGATAGTGTGTGTATTAATATGCATAAACTATGATAATGTGTGTAATTATATGCATAAATTATGATAATCACGAAGATAATCGTAGTAATTTATGCGAATGCTTGCGGTGGTGTTCGTAAGTGGGGTATGGGGGGGGGGGGTCGTAAGTGGGGAATGCGGGGGGTGGTGTTCGTAAGTGGGGAATGCGGGGGGTGTGTTCGTAAGTGGGGTATGCGGGGGAGGGTGTTCGTAAGTGGGGGTAATGCGGGGGGGTGGTGTTCGTAAGTGGGGNTATGCGGGGGGGTGGTGTTCGTAAGTGGGGGTAAGCGGNGGTGGTGTTCGTAAGTGGGGGTATGCGGGGGGGTGGTGTTCGTAAGTGGGGTAAGAGGGGGGGTGTTCGTAGTGGGGTATGCGGGGGGGGGGTGTGTTCGTAAGTGGGGTAAGCGGGGGGTTGTGTTCGTAAGTGGGGNACCACCTAGCCCGTCAGTACCGCTACTCTGCGCGCGTGGCGCCGCTTCTCACCCAGCGGCCACCGCCAGCGCCACGACCTCATCCGGAAGCAACTCACGGGACGAGCAGCAGAGAGAGACAGAGAGAGAGGGGGGTGAGTGGGAGGGGTACAGACACCTAGCCTGGCACCGGGGGTGAGTGGGGGAGGTACAGGCACCTGGCCTGGCACCGGGGGTTAGTGGGGNAGGTACAGACACCTAGCCTGGCACCGGGGGTGAGTGGGGGGGGTACAGACACCTAGCCTGGCACCGTGGTGGTGATTATTTAACAAGCAGAGAGAGACACAGAGAGGGGGTGAGTGGGGGGGGTACAGACACCTAGCCTGGCACCGGGGGGGGGTGAGTGGGGNAGCTACAGACACCTAGCCTGGCACCGGGGGTGAGTGGGGGGTACAGACACCTAGCCTGGCACCGTGGTGTAATGATTTAACAAGCAGAGAGAGACACACAGAGAGAGAGGGGGTGAGTGGGGGTGGGTACAGACACCTAGCCTGGCACCGGTGGGGGGGGGGGGGGGGGTTGACAGGCACCTAGCCTGGCACCGTGGTGATGATTTAACAGAAGCAGGGGAGAGACACAGAGAGAGGGGGGCGAGTGGGGATTGTGTTACAGACACCTAGCCTGGCACCGCTGGTGATGATTACCTCCCGGGGCCACCAGTCCTTCACACTCACAACTGACTCCCTGTTATTATTCGTAAGTGGGGTAAGCGGGAGGGTGGTGTTCGTAAGTGGGGGTAAGTGGGGTATGCGGGGGGGGTGTTCGTAGTGGGGGTATGCGACCAGCCCNCCCCCCCCCCACCCGTACCNGACCAGCCCCCCCNCCCACCACCNACAGCCCCCCCCCNACCACCNACCAGCCCCCCCCCCCCANCACCGACCAGCCCCCCCCCCCCCCCCCTACCCACGTGACCAGCCCCCTCCCCCCCCACCCACGTGACCAGCCCCCTCCCCCCCACCCCCCACGTGACAGCCCCCCCCCCCACCCACGTGACCAGCCCCCCCCCCCCCNCCACCCACGTGACCAGCCCCCCCCCCCNACCACGTGACCAGCCCCCCCCCCCCACCACGTGACCAGCCCCTCCCCCCCACCCACGTGACCAGCCCCCTCCCCCCCACCACCACGTGACCAGCCCCCTCCCCCCACACCACCACGTGACCAGCCCCNTCCCCCCCCACCACGTGACCAGCCCCCCCCCCCCCACCNACGTGACCAGCCCCCNCCCCCCCCCCACCACGTGACCAGCCCCCCNNCCCCCCACCACCCGACCAGCCCCCCCCCCCCCACCACCCACAAAAACGATGGGGAAAANCGTGTTTTTGGGCAAAACGTGTTTTGGGGCAAAAAACCGTGAATTGGGNCTAAAACTGATTTTTGGGGAAAAGTGATTTTTGGGGGGCAAAAAACTGATTTTTGGGTCAAAACTGATTTTTGGGGCAAAACGTGTTTGGGGCAAAANGGNTTNGGGNAAAAATTGGGGGGAAAAANGTGATTTTGGGGGGNNAAAANCCTGAGTTTTTGGGGGGTGAAAANNGTTTTGGGGNCAAAAACAACGTTTTGGGGAAANCCGTGAATTNGGGGGGAAAANTGATTNGGGGGGCAAAAGTGATTNGGGTAAAANTGATTNGGGCAAACGTGATTTTTGGGGTTCAAAACGTGATTTGGGGGCCAAAAAACGTGTTTTGGGGAAAANCGTGTTTTGGGGNAAANTGAATTTTGGGGGGAAAATGATTTTTGGGGGGCAAAANCGTGATTTTTGGGCAAAACTGATTNGGGGCAAAATGATTTTTGGGGGGCAAAACGTGATTTTTGGGNCAAAACNTGAATTTTTGGGNNCAAAANGTGTTTTGGGGAAAAAANGTNTTGGGNNAAAANGTGTTTTGGGGNAAAANNGTGATTTGGGNAAAACGTGATTTGGGGTGATTTGGGGCAAAAACGTGATTTGGGGGCAAAAACGTGATTGGGGCAAAACGTGATTTGGGGCAAAANCGTGATTTGGGGTCAAAACGTGATTTGGGGCAAAAACGTGATTTGGGGCAAAAACGTGATTTGGGGCAAAACGTGATTTGGGGAAAAACGTGTTTGGGGCAAAAAACGTGTTGGGNCAAAACCGTGTTTTGGGGNNAAAANNGTATTNGGGGGGCAAAACTGATTTTTGGGGAAAACGTGATTTGGGGGGCAAAANCTGATTTGGGGCAAAACGGAGTTTTGGGGAAACGCGATTTGGGGCCAAAACGCGATTTGGGGCAAAAACGCGATTTGGGCAAAACGCGATTTGGGGCAAAANCGCGATTTGGGCAAAACGCGATTTGGGCAAAACGCGATTTGGGGCAAAACGCGATTTGGGGCCANAAACGCGATTTGGGGCCAAAACGCGATTTGGGGCCAAAACGCGATTTGGGGCCAAAAACAGCGACCCTGGCAACCCCAACCAGCCCTCCCCGCCCCCGCCCACGTGAACAGCCCTCCCCCCCGCCCACGTGACCAGCCCCCCCGCCCACGTGACCAGCCCACACGCCCACGTGACCAGCCCCCCCCCGCCCATGCCCACGTGAACAGCACCTCCTTCCCCGCCCACGTGACCATCCCTCCCCTGCCCACGTGACCAGCCCTCTCCTCCCCGCCCACGTGACCAGCCCCCCCCGCCCACGTGACCAGCCCCCCCCCTTCGCCCACGTGACCAGCCCCCCCGCCCCCGCCCACGTGAACAGCCCCCCCGCCCACGTGACCAGCCCCCCCCCGCCACGTGACCAGCCCCACCCCACCCACGTGACCAGCCCCTCCCCCTTCGCCCACGTGACCAGCCCCCCCCCCCCCGCCACCTGAACAGCCCCCCCGCCTACGTGACCAGCCCTCCCCCCTGCCCACGTGACCAGCCTCCCCCGCCCCCCCCCACGTGAACAGCCCCCCCCGCCCAGGTGACCAGCCCTCCCCCCCCGCCCACGTGACCAGCCCCCCCCCCCACCCACGTGACCAGCCCCACCCCGCCCAGGTGACCAGCCCTCCCCCCNGCCACGTGACCAGCCCTCCCCCCCACCCACGTGACCAGCCCCCCCTCCCGCCCACGTGCCCAGCCCTCCCCTCCCCGCCCACGTGACCAGCCCCCCCGCCCACGTTACCAGCCCTCCCCCCCGCCCACGTGACCAGCCCCCCCGCCCCCGCCCACGTGAACAGCCCCCCCCCGCTGTTGTATGTGTTGGGTTATGAAATTTTTATAAAAATAATAAATTAATAATTTTCCGAGAAATGCGCAAATCGCATTAATTATGATAGTGTATGCATAAATTATGATAATCACGAAGATAATCGTAGTAATTTATGCGAATGCTTGCGGTGGTGTTCGTAAGTGGGGTATGCGGGGGGGGGNGTTCGTAAGTGGGGGAATGCGGGGGTGGTGTTCGTAAGTGGGGGAATGCGGGGGGTGGTGTTCGTAAGTGGGGGTATGCGGGGGGGTGTTCGTAAGTGGGGGAATGCGGGGGGGTGGTGTTCGTAAGTGGGGGTATGCGGGGGTGGTGTTCGTAAGTGGGGGTAAGCGGTGGGGTGGTGTTCGTAAGTGGGGGTATGCGGGGGGGGGGTGTTCGTAAGTGGGGGTAAGAGGGGGGGGTGTTCGTAAGTGGGGGTAGCGGGGGGGGGTAGGTGTTCGTAAGTGGGGTAAGCGGGGGGTTGTGTTCGTAAGTGGGGGACCACCTAGCCCGTCAGTACCGCTACTCTGCGCGCGGTGGCGCCGCTTCTCACCCAGCGGCCACCGCCAGCGCCACGACCTCATCCGGAAGCAACTCACGGGACGAGCAGCAGAGAGAGAGACGCAGAGAGAGAGAGGGGGTGAGTGGGAGGGGGTACAGACACCTAGCCTGGCACCGGGGGTGAGTGGGGGGAGGTACAGGCACCTGGCCTGGCACCGGGGGNTTAGTGGGGGAGGTACAGACACCTAGCCTGGCACCGGGGGTGAGTGGGGGGGGTACAGACACCTAGCCTGGCACCGTGGTGGTGATTATTTAACAAGCAGAGAGAGACACAGAGAGGGGGTGAGTGGGGGTGGGTACAGACACCTAGCCTGGCACCGGGGGGGGTGAGTGGGGNAGCTACAGACACCTAGCCTGGCACCGGGGGTGAGTGGGGGGTACAGACACCTAGCCTGGCACCGTGGTGTAATGATTTAACAAGCAGAGAGAGACACACAGAGAGAGAGGGGGTGAGTGGGGGTGGGTACAGACACCTAGCCTGGCACCGGGTGGGGGGGGGGGGGTGGGGGGTTGACAGGCACCTAGCCTGGCACCGTGGTGATGATTTAACAGAAGCAGGGGAGAGACACAGAGAGAGGGGGGCGAGTGGGGGATTGTGTTACAGACACCTAGCCTGGCACCGCTGGTGATGATTACCTCCCGGGGCCACCAGTCCTTCACACTCACAACTGACTCCCCTGTTATTATTCGTAAGTGGGGTGCGGGAGTGGTGTTCGTAAGTGGGGGTAAGNGGGGGGGGGGGGGTGTCGTAAGTGGGGTATGCGGGGGTGGTGTTCGTAAGTGGGGTATGCGGGGGGGGGGGTGTCGTAAGTGGGGNATGCGACCAGCCCNCCCCCCCCCCCCCACCNGACCAGCCCCCCCCNACCACCCACGTNACCAGCCCCCCCCCCCACCCACCNGACCAGCCCCCCCCCCCCCCCCACCGACCAGCCCCCCCCCCCCCCCACCACGTGACAGCCCCTCCCCCCCCACCACCACGTGACCAGCCCCCTCCCCCCCACCACGTGATCAGCCCCCCCCCCCCCCCACCACGTGACCAGCCCCCCCCCCCCCCCCNACCACGTGACCAGCCCCCCCCCCACCCACGTGACCAGCCCCCCCCCCCCCACCACGTGACCAGCCCCCCCCCCCCCACCCACCNACGTGACCAGCCCCCCCCCCCCCNCCNACCACGTGACCAGCCCCCCCCCCCCCCCACGTGACCAGCCCCCCCCCCCCCACCACCACGTGACCAGCCCCCCCCCCCCCCCNACCACGTGACCAGCCCCCTCCCCCCCCACCNACCNACGTGACCAGCCCCCCCCCCCCCCACACCACCACAAAACGTGATTTGGGGCAAAAAANGTGTTGGGCAAAAGTGTTTTGGGGAAAAAAGGTGATTGGGNNAAAACNTGATTTTTGGGGGGCAAAAGTGATTTTGGGGGGCAAAACTGATTTTTGGGCTAAAACNTGATTTTTGGGGGGCAAAANCGTTTTTGGGGAAAAAACCGTTTTAGGGNAAAAGTGTTTTGGGGAAAANGTGATTTGGGCAAAACGTGATTTGGTAAAACGTGATTTGGGGCAAAAACGTGATTTGGGGCAAAAACGTGATTGGGCAAAAAGTGATTTGGGGAAAAACGTGATTTGGGGCAAAACGTGTTTGGGCAAAAACGTATTTGGGCAAAAACGTGATTTGGGGCAAAAACGTGATTTGGGGCAAAAACGTGATTTGGGGCAAAACGTGATTTGGGTCAAAAACGTCAAAAAACTGATTTGGGGCAAAANCGTGATTTGGGNCAAAANTGATTGGGNCAAAAAACTGATTTTTGGGCAAAACNTGATTTTTGGGGGGCAAAANGGTTTTGGGGAAAANCCGTGTTGGGGGAAAANGTGTTTTGGGGNAAAANNGTGAATTGGGGTCAAAACGTGATTTGGGAAAANCGTGTTNGGTAAACGTGATTTGGGGCAAAAACGTGATTTGGGGAAAANCGTGATTGGGCAAAAAGTGATTTGGGGCAAAACGTGATTTGGGGCAAAANCGTGTTTGGGCAAAACGATTNGGGNNAAAAAANGANGNTTTTGGGGAAAANCCGTGAGTTTTGGGGNAAAANCGTGTTNGGGGAAANCTGAATTGGGGCTAAAACGTGATTTGGGGGCCAAAAAACGTGATTTGGGGCAAAACGTGATTTGGGGCAAAAGTGATTTGGGGCAAAACGTGATTTGGGGCAAAAACGCGATTTGGGGCAAAACGCGATTTGGGGCAAAACGCGATTTGGGCAAAACGCGATTTGGGGCCAAAAACGCGATTTGGGGCAAAAACGCGATTTGGGGCAAAANCGCGATTTGGGNCAAAANCGCGATTTGGGGCAAAACGCGATTTGGGCCAAAACGCGATTTGGGGCCAAAACGCGATTTGGGGCCAGAAACGCGATTTGGGGCCAAAAACAGCGACCCTGGCAACCCAACCAGCCCTCCCCCCCCCGCCCACGTGAACAGCCCTCCCCCCCCGCCCACGTGACCAGCCCCCCCCCNACGTGACCAGCCCACACGCCACGTGACCAGCCCCCCCCNGCCCATGCCCACGTGAACAGCACCTCCTTCCCCGCCCACGTGACCATCCCCCCTGCCCACGTGACCAGCCCTCTCCTCCCCGCCACGTGACCAGCCCCCCCGCCCACGTGACCAGCCCCCCCCTTCGCCCACGTGACCAGCCCCCCCNCCCCCCGCCCACGTGAACAGCCCCCCCGCCACGTGACCAGCCCCCCCCCCGCCCACGTGACCAGCCCCACCCCACCCACGTGACCAGCCCCTCCCCCTTCGCCCACGTGACCAGCCCCCCCCCCCGCCACCTGAACAGCCCCCCCCCCTACGTGACCAGCCCCCCTCCCTGCCACGTGACAGCCTCCCCCCCCCGCCCACGTGAACAGCCCCCCCCCGCCAGGTGACCAGCCCTCCCCCCCNGCCACGTGACCAGCCCTCCCCCCCACCCACGTGACCAGCCCCCCCCGCCCAGGTGACCAGCCCCTCCCCCCGCCCACGTGACCAGCCCTCCCCCCCCACCCACGTGACCAGCCCTCCCTCCGCCCACGTGCCCAGCCCTCCCTCCCCGCCCACGTGACCAGCCCCCCCCGCCCACGTTACCAGCCCTCCCCCCCGCCACGTGACCAGCCCCCCCNGCCCCGCCACGTGAACAGCCCCCCCCNGCTGTTGTATGTGTTGGGTTATGAAATTTTTATAAAAATAATAAATTAATAATTTTCCGAGAAATGCGCAAATCGCATTAATTATGATAGTGTGTGTATTAATATGCATAAACTATGATAATGTGTGTAATTATATGCATAAATTATGATAATCACGAAGATAATCGTAGTAATTTATGCGAATGCTTGCGGTGGTGTTCGTAAGTGGGGTATGCGGGGGGGGGNGTTCGTAAGTGGGGAATGCGGGGGGTGGTGTTCGTAAGTGGGGGAATGCGGGGGGGGGTGTTCGTAAGTGGGGTATGCGGGGGATGGTGTTCGTAAGTGGGGGAATGCGGGGGGTGGTGTTCGTAAGTGGGGTATGCGGGGGTGGTGTTCGTAAGTGGGGGTAAGCGGTGGGTGGTGTTCGTAAGTGGGGGTATGCGGGGGGGNTGGTGTTCGTAAGTGGGGGTAAGAGGGGGGGTGGTTCGTAAGTGGGGGTATGCGGGGGGGGGTGGGTTCGTAAGTGGGGTAAGCGGGGGGTTGTGTTCGTAAGTGGGGACCACCTAGCCCGTCAGTACCGCTACTCTGCGCGCGGTGGCGCCGCTTCTCACCCAGCGGCCACCGCCAGCGCCACGACCTCATCCGGAAGCAACTCACGGGACGAGCAGCAGAGAGAGAGACGCAGAGAGAGAGAGGGGGTGAGTGGGAGGGGTACAGACACCTAGCCTGGCACCGGGGGTGAGTGGGGGGAGGTACAGGCACCTGGCCTGGCACCGGGGGTTAGTGGGGAGGTACAGACACCTAGCCTGGCACCGGGGGTGAGTGGGGGGGGTACAGACACCTAGCCTGGCACCGTGGTGGTGATTATTTAACAAGCAGAGAGAGACACAGAGAGGGGGGTGAGTGGGGGTGGGTACAGACACCTAGCCTGGCACCGGGGGGGGTGAGTGGGGAGCTACAGACACCTAGCCTGGCACCGGGGGAGTGGGGGGTACAGACACCTAGCCTGGCACCGTGGTGTAATGATTTAACAAGCAGAGAGAGACACACAGAGAGAGAGGGGGNTGAGTGGGGGTGGGTACAGACACCTAGCCTGGCACCGGGTGGGGGGGGGGNTGGGGGGGTTGACAGGCACCTAGCCTGGCACCGTGGTGATGATTTAACAGAAGCAGGGGAGAGACACAGAGAGAGGGGGCGAGTGGGGGATTGTGTTACAGACACCTAGCCTGGCACCGCTGGTGATGATTACCTCCCGGGGCCACCAGTCCTTCACACTCACAACTGACTCCCTGTTATTATTCGTAAGTGGGGTAAGCGGGGGGTGGTGTTCGTAAGTGGGGGGGGGGGGGTGTTCGTAAGCGGGGGGGGGGGTGTTCGTAAGTGGGGTATGCGGGGGNGGTTTCGTAAGTGGGGGTAAGTGGGATGCGACCAGCCCNCCCCCCCACCACCNGACCAGCCCCCCCCCCACCCACCCGACCAGCCCCCCCCCCCACCCCCNNACCAGCCCCCCCCCCCCCACCCCACCGACCAGCCCCCCCCCCCCCCCCTACCCACGTGACCAGCCCCCCCCCCCCCNACCACGTGACCAGCCCCCCCCCCCCNACCCACGTGATCAGCCCCCCCCCCCCCCACCACGTGACCAGCCCCCCCCCCCCCCCACCACGTGACCAGCCCCCCCCCCCNCCCCCACGTGACCAGCCCCCCCCCCACCACCACGTGACCAGCCCCCCCCCCCCCACCACCACGTGACCAGCCCCCCCCCCCCCACACACCACGTGACCAGCCCCNCCCCCCCCACCACGTGACCAGCCCCCCCCCCCCCCACGTGACCAGCCCCCNCCCCCCCCCACCACGTGACCAGCCCCCTCCCCCCCACCNACCNACGTGACCAGCCCCCCCCCCCCNACCCACCCACAAAAACGTGATTTGGGGCAAAANNGTGTTGGGGCTCAAAACGTGTTTTGGGGCCAAAAAACCGTGATTTTGGGNTGNAAAACGTGATTTTTGGGGGGAAAATGATTNGGGGGGTCAAAACTGATTTTTGGGTCAAAAAACNTGAATTTTTGGGGGGTCAAAANGTGTTTTGGGGGGTAAAAAACCGTGAATTGGGTAAAANGTGAATTTTGGGGGGTAAAAGTGAATTTGGGAAAANCGTGATTTGGGGCAAAAACGTGATTNAAAAAACGTGATTTGGGGCAAAAACGTGATTTGGGGGNAAAAAAATTGGGGCAAAACGTGATTGGGGGGTCAAAACGTGATTTGGGGTAAAACGTGTTTGGGAAAACGTTATTTTGGGNNNAAAANCCGTNTTNGGGGAAAAAACCGGTGGNTTNGGGGGAAAAAACCGTGTTTTGGGGNNAAAAACCGGTNNTTTAGGGNTNAAAAGGTTTTGGGGGGTCCAAAANNNTGAATTGGGNCCAAAANCTGATTTTTGGGGGGAAAANNTGATTGGGGGGTCAAAANCTGATTTTTGGGTTCAAAAACNTGATTTTTGGGGGGTCAAAACGTGTTTTGGGGGGTNAAAAAACCGTGTTNGGGAAAAGTGTTTTGGGGGGTAAAANGTGTTTGGGTGNAAAAAACGTGTTGGTAAAACGTGATTTGGGGCAAAANCGTGATTTGGGGGCAAAAACGTGATTGGGGCAAAANGTGATTTGGGCAAAACGTGATTTGGGGTCAAAACGTGNTTTGGGCAAAACGTTATTTGGGGNCAAAACGTGATTTGGGGCAAAACGTGATTTGGGCGAAAAACGTGTTGGGGCAAAANGGTGTTGGGNCTAAAANGTGTTTTGGGGGGTAAAANNNTGAATTTGGGGGGCTAAAANCNTGATTTGTGGGGGCTAAAAANCCGTGATTGTGGGGGCAAAAAACGGATTTTGTGGGGGTCAAAANCGCGTTTTGAAAANCGCGAATTTNGGGCAAAANCGCGATTTTGGGGGCAAAANCGCGATTTGGGGCAAAACGCGATTTGGGGCAAAACGCGATTTGGGGCCAAAACGCGATTTGGGGCCAAAAACGCGATTTGGGCCAAAAACGCGATTTGGGGCCAAAACGCGATTTGGGGCCAGNAACGCGATTTGGGGCCAGAAACGCGATTTGGGGCCAAAACGCGATTTGGGGCCAAAAACAGCGACCCTGGCAACCCCAACCAGCCCTCCCCGCCCCCCGCCCACGTGAACAGCCCCCCCCGCCCACGTGACCAGCCCCCCCCGCCACGTGACCAGCCCACACGCCCACGTGACCAGCCCCCCCCCGCCCCATGCCCACGTGAACAGCACCTCCTTCCCCGCCCACGTGACCATCCCTCCCCTGCCCACGTGACCAGCCCCTCTCCTCCCCCGCCCACGTGACCAGCCCCCCCGCCCACGTGACCAGCCCCTCCCCCTTCGCCCACGTGACCAGCCCCCCCCGCCCCCGCCCACGTGAACAGCCCCCCCGCCCACGTGACCAGCCCACCCCCCCCCACGTGACCAGCCCCCACCCCACCCACGTGACCAGCCCCTCCCCCTTCGCCCACGTGACCAGCCCCCCCGCCCCCCGCCACCTGAACAGCCCCCCCCGCCTACGTGACCAGCCCTCCCTCCCCTGCCACGTGACCAGCCTCCCCCCGCCCCCGCCCACGTGAACAGCCCCCCCCGCCCAGGTGACCAGCCCCTCCCCCCCCGCCCACGTGACCAGCCCTCCCCCCCCACCCACGTGACCAGCCCCACCCCGCCCAGGTGACCAGCCCCTCCCCCCCGCCCACGTGACCAGCCCCTCCCCCCCACCCACGTGACCAGCCCCTCCCCTCCCGCCCACGTGCCCAGCCCCCCCTCCCCCGCCCACGTGACCAGCCCCCCCGCCCACGTTACCAGCCCTCCCCCCCGCCCACGTGACCAGCCCCCCGCCCCCGCCCACGTGAACAGCCCCCCCCCCTGTTGTATGTGTTGGGTTATGAAATTTTTATAAAAATAATAAATTAATAATTTTCCGAGAAATGCGCAAATCGCATTAATTATGATAGTGTGTGTATTAATATGCATAAACTATGATAATGTGTGTAATTATATGCATAAATTATGATAATCACGAAGATAATCGTAGTAATTTATGCGAATCTGCGGTGGTGTTCGTAAGTGGGGTATGCGGGGGGGGGGGTGTTCGTAAGTGGGGGAATGCGGGGGTGTTTTCGTAAGTGGGGAATGC
>WFAB01003207.1:0-19594 GCA_018977245.1 Lethenteron camtschaticum | reverse complement strand
ACCACCACCACCCCCCAAACCACCACCACCCCCCAAACCACCACCACCCCCCAACCACCCCACCACCCACCAACCACCCCACCAACCACCCACAAACCCCACCACCCCCCCCCAAACCACCACCCCCCAAACCACCACCACCCCCAAACCACCACCACCCCCCCAAACCACCCCACCCCCCCAAACCACCACCACCCCACCACCACCCCCCCAACCACCACCCCCCAACCCACCACCCCCCCAAACCCACCACCCCCAAACCACCACCACCACCCCCCCAAACCACCACCCCCCACAAACCCCCACCACCACCCCACCACCCCCCACCACCCCCACCACCACCACCCCCCCAAACCCCACCACCACCCCCCCAAACCCCACCCCCCCACCACCCCACCACCCCCACCCCCACCCCCCACCCCACCACCCCCACCACCACCCCACCCCCCAAACCACCACCACCCCCCAAACCCCACCACCACCACCACCACCCCCACAAACCCCCACCCCCCCCCCCACCACCACCACCCCCACCACCCCACCACCCCCCACCACCCCCCCAAACCACCCCCACCACCACCACCCCCCAAACCACCACCACCCCCCCCCACCCCCACCCCCCCCACCACCACCCCCCAACCCCCACCCCCCCCACCACCCCCACCCCACCACCCCCAAACCACCACCACCCCAACCCCACCACCACCACCACCACCACCCCACAAACCCCACCCCCCCCCCCCAAACCACCACCACCCCCACCACCCCACCACCACCCCACCACCCCCCCAAACCACCCCCACCACCACCACCCCCCAAACCACCACCACCACCCCCCCAAACCCCACCCCCACCACCCCCACCACCCAACCCCCACCCCCCCACCACCCCACCCCCACCACCCCCAAACCACCCCACCCCCCAAACCCCACCACCCACCACCACCACCCACAAACCCCACCCCCCCCCCCAAACCACCACCACCCCCACCACCCCCACCACCACCCCCACCACCCCCCAACCACCCCACCACCACCACCCCCCCAAACCACCACCACCACCCCCCCCAAACCCCCACCCCCCCACCACCCCCACCACCCCAACCCCCACCCCCCCCACCACCCCCACCCCCACCACCCCCCAAACCACCACCACCCCCCAAACCCCACCACCACCACCACCACCCCCCCACAAACCCCCACCCCCCCCCAAACCACCACCACCGCCACCACCCCACCACCACCCCACCACCCCCCAAACCACCACCACCCCCACCACCACCACCACCCCCTTCAGACCCCAACCACCACCACCCCCCACCTCGAATCGTGACAATCCACGAGAATGATGTAACCCGCATTTTAAAATCTCCGCGTCCTCGACAGATCAAAGCCACGCGGCTCGTGAGAGGTGCTCAAACAGCAACAGAAGCAGCCGCTGACGCATTTTTTGATTAATTGCACCAGGTAAGGTCCCCACCACTGGGTCACTTAGATTTGTTTTTTTTTCTATTATATAAGAGTCCCTTTTAAAACCATTTTCTTATTCTTCTTTACTACTTAATATGTGTATCATAGCAGATAAGGTCCCACTGAGTTGTGATGCTCTTTTGTATAATATAATAATCAGTTTTTAAACATGTTCTTATTTTTTTGTGTAACTACTTACTATCATCTTAGTTCTTTCGGTAAAGTCACGTAGAAGGGAAATAATAAAATAATAAAACATAATAAAATACAATATTCACGACGTTTCGGCCACAACGTAAGCAGCCGTCCTCAGGTGAAGAACAGGTCTGTCGGTAAAGTCACGTGGAAGGGACATAATAAAATAATAAAAAATCAAACATATTAAAATACAATTCTCACGACGTTTCGGCCACAACGCAAGCAGC
This sequence comes from Lethenteron camtschaticum, assembly GCA_018977245.1. Taxonomy (NCBI): domain Eukaryota; kingdom Metazoa; phylum Chordata; class Hyperoartia; order Petromyzontiformes; family Petromyzontidae; genus Lethenteron; species Lethenteron camtschaticum. Next base: position 17,700 of record WFAB01003207.1, on the reverse strand, counting down.
CATCCTCAGGAGAAGAACAGGTCTGTCGGTAAAGTCACGTAGAAGGGAAATAATAAAATAATAAAAAATAAAACATAACACAATACAATTCTCACGACGTTTCGGCCACAACGCAAGCAGCCGTCCTCGGGTGAAGAACAGGTCTGTCATTCAGACCAAGGTCTCGGCCACTGAGGGACTGTTGTTGTTGTTGTTGTCGTCGTTTGGGACTGTGTGTTTGTTGTTGTTGCTGGACATCTGTGCAACAAAGAGCTTTATAGATCATCGGATTGCTCCTCTTGCAGTCTAAATACAGATTCTGATTCACAGCAGGGTTCTCAAGTGCAGTGATTTGGTGGTCTCATTACGGTCACCAATGACTTATACAGAGACCTATAGACCCACACAGAGAGCCATAGACTCACACAGAGACCTATAGACTCACACAGAGAGCCATAGACTCACACAGAGACCCAGAGACTCACACAGAGACCCATAGACTCACACAGAGACCCATGAACTCACAGAGACCCACAGACTCACACAGAGACCCATAAACTCACAGAGACCCATAGACTCACACAGAGACCCATAAACTCACAGAGACCCACAGACTCACGCAGAGACCCATAGACTCACGCAGAGACCCACAGACTCACAGAGACCCACAGACTCACAGAGACCTATAGACTTATACAGAGACCTATAGACCCACACAGAGAGCCGTTGACTTACATAGAGACCTATGGACTCAAACAGAGAGCCATAGACTCAAACAGAAACCCATAGACTCACACAGAGACCCATAGACTCACACAGAGACCCACAGACTCACACAGAGACCCATGAACTCACAGAGACCCACAGACTCACACAGAGACCCATAAACTCACAGAGACCCATAGACTCACACAGAGACCCATAAACTCACAGAGACCCACAGACTCACACAGAGACCCATAAACTCACAGAGACCCACAGATTCACACAGAGACCCATAAACTCACAGAGAGACCCACAGACTCACACAGAGAACCACAGACTCACACAGAGACCCACAGACTCACACAGAGATCCACAGACTCACACAGAGACCCACAGACTCACACCGAGACCCACAGACTCACACAGAGACCCACAGACTCCCACAGAGACCCAAAAACTCACACAGAGACACACAGAGACCCACAGACTCACACAGAGACCCAAAGACTCACACAGAGACCCACCGACTCACACAGAGACCCACAGACTCACGCAGAGACCCAAAGACTCACACAGAGACCCATAGACTCAACCAGAGACCCACAGACTCACACAGAGACCCATAAACTCACAGAGACCCACAGACTCACACAGAGAGGACCGCACTCAAACGTCGTAAACATCCGACTCGACCGCGTGTTTAAAAAAAACAATCCCAGCTGTGACAATTCCCAGGACACGTTTGCTCCGACTGTCACGGGCATGCCTCGTGTGCTTCTGGTCATTAAATTAAAAAAAAAATCCACAAAGTGCCCCAACAACGAGCCAGGCGGCCGGTAACAAACAGTGCCATCAAATTATTGAAACTGTAAAGTACTTCGCTTCTAGATTTTTAATTTAAAGCTTTCGTGACTGCAGGGATTCATAGTCTTGACGATTGCTTGCGTTGTGGCCGAAACGTCGTGAGAATTATTTAATTATGTTTCATTTTTATTATTTTATTATTTTCCTTTTACGTGACTTTACCGAAAGAATCAAGAAGATGAATCCCTGCAGTCACGAAAGCTTTACATCGAAATGTTACTTCGCTTCTATTTTTCTTATCGTGGGACCGCCCTCTTGCCAGCATCGAAATCTAACAATAGACAAATACAACGCATCATCAAATATTTCCAGAGCACGTGTTTTTTTCGTGTTTGAATGTTCAACGCAAGTACGTGCGGCTAACGCAGACAGGATTCCTTGTAAAAGGACCCTGGTCGGTGTTTGAACATTTGAACACAACTGGTTTACTGCCAGAAGAGGGGTCAACACACCTCTTCTGATATGTTGTTTCTATTTAAACAGGGTACAACCTCACCACCCCCCCCACCACTGAGCTATGCAGTAGCTCCTTTTACTGGTAGGAACCACCTGGTTCCACCAGCCCACAGGGGATTATTGTGTCATCGTGCAGAGAGGGGCTGGGTGGGAGGGAGGGGCTGGGTGGGGAGGGTGGGGCTGGGGAGGGGAGGGGAGGGTGGGGAGGGGCTGGGTGGGGAGGGGATGGGTGGGGAGGGTGGGGCTGGGGAGGGGAGGGGAGGGGAGGGTGGGGAGGGGCTGGGTGGGGAGGGTGGGGCTGGGTGTGGAGGGGAGGGTGGGGAGAGGCTGGGTGGGTGGGTAAGGTGGGGCTGGGTGGGGAGGGGAGGGTGGGGAGGGGCTGGGTGGGGAGGGGCTGGGTGGGGAGGGTGGGGCTGGGGAGCGAAGGGGCTGGGTGGGGAGGGGCTGGGTGGGGAGGGTGGGGCTGGGGAGGGGAGGGGCTGGGTGGGGAGGGGCTGGGTGGGGAGGGTGGGGCTGGGGAGGGGAGGGTGGGGAGAGGCTGGATGGGTGGGGAAGGTGGGGCTGGGTGGGGAAGGGAGGGTGGGGAGGGGCTGGGTGGGGAGGGTGGGGCTGGGTGGGGAGGGTGGGGAGGGGCTGGATGGGGAGGGTGGGGCTGGGTGGGGATGGGAGGGTGGGGTGAGGCTGGGTGGGGAGGGGAGGGTGGGGAGGGTGGGGAGGGTGGGGAGGGGATCGGTGGGGAGGGTGGGGCTGGGTGGGGGGTGGGGCTGGGTGGGGAGGGGCTGGTCACCCCGTGGTGCCCTTACAAAACTCAACGTTTAACCGACTCACGCCGGCTTGTGCCCGCCCTCACAGTCGGGCATATTTGCGGAATACACCACGCCGCCGTTGACCCTGCAGGCCATTGACCGAGCAACCCAACGTTCCTACCAGCTCCCTCTGCAGGAATGTGTTTGTTTATTCAGACCCAACCTGGCCATCACAAATGATAGCTCTACAAAAGTGCCCCATCATCATCATCACGCGGACATTTATAGCAGTAGTCAAATACTCTAGAACGTGCGTAGATGCTGCTTCTAAAATGTGGCGAGGAAAACCCCAGAGGAACGGGAGGAAAAAATACACGCGACCGAGGAGAGAGAGACACAGAGAGAGAGAGACGCAAACTCCAAATCTACAGCAGCAGGCGTCAGGGTCAGGATCGAACCCACGACCTCCTGCGTACCAGGCGAGGTAGTTAACATCTCCTAGCCACCGTGATGATGATGATGAGAGAGAAAGACACGCAAACTCCAACTATACAGCAGCAGGCGTCAGGGTCGGGATCGATCCCACGACCTCCTGTATACCAGGCGAGGTAGTTAACATCTCCTAGCCACCGTGATGATGATGATGAGAGAGAAAGACACGCAAACTCCAACTATACAGCAGCAGGCGTCAGGGTCGGGATCGATCCCACGACCTCCTGTATACCAGGCGAGGTAGTTAACATCTCCTAGCCACCGTGATGATGATTAGAGAGAGACACGCCAACTCCAAATATACAGCAGCAGGCGTCAGGGTTGGGATCGATCCCACGACCTCCTGTACACCAGGCGAGGTAGTTAACATTTCCTAGCCACCGTGATGATGATGATGAGAGAGAAACACGACAACTCCAAATATACAGCACGCTACCACACCACAACACCGCACGACACCACCATACTACACTACCACACCACACCACACTACCACACCACAACACCGCACCACACTGCACTACACCACCACACCACACTACACCGCAACACCACACCACCAAACTACACCACAACACCGCACTACACTGCACTACACCACCACACCACACTGCACTACACCACCACACCACCAAACTACACCACAACACCGCACTACACTGCACTACACCACAACACCGCACCACAGCACAAACACCACACTACAACACCACACTATACCAACACCCCACAACACCACACCACACCACCAAAACACCACACACCACACTACAACACCACAACCCCACAACCCACCACCACCACGACAACAACCTCCACGCATAGCCGCCATCGCTTCCTTCCTAACCGCCCCAACGAGTTAAAAACAAAAAAACACAAAAATCTATCGAGCGTCACGTGACCCCCAGCGTCATCATCATCATCATAGCGACGCGTCACGACAGATGGAACGCGTCACGCGTCACGTGACCCCCAGCGGCATCATCATCATCATAGCGACGCGTCACGCGTCACGTGACCCCCAGCGGCATCATCATCATCATAGCGACGCGTCACGTGACCCCCAGCGGCATCATCATCATCATCGCGACGCGTCACGACAGATGGAATGCGTCACGCGTCACGTGACCCCCAGCGTCGTCATCATCATCATAGCGACGCGTCACGACAGATGGAACGCGTCACGCGTCACGTGACCCCCAGCGGTGGCATCATCATCATCATAGCGACGCGTCACGACAGATGGAACGCGTCACGAGCTCACACGCGTCATTGGGGCCGGGGCGGTGTGCAAAGTTGACGCCCTTATTAGGGCCTCATCCTCAAAACGTCTCTCGCCACCCACCCACCACCCCACCACCACCCCACCGCTCCTCCTCATCACCCAGACTACTCACTCAACTTCCACGCGAGGTAGGGGGTGGGGCTGAGGGGGAGGGGGGGTTCAACCCAGAGCCCAAACAGGCCTGCTGAGTATTCATATTGTTAGGTTTTTTTTCGGTAAAGTCACGTAGGTAATTTTTTTTTAATTAATAAAAGTAAAATAAAAATACAATAAAAATCACGACGTTTCGGAGGCAACGCAAGCTTCCGTCTTCAGGTGGAACCGTCACAGCACGATTGCTGTATAAAAACAAAAAAATTAACCCGTAAAAACAAAGTTTTTCACTATAAATTCTTTATATGCGTGGCGGCTAGAGTCCTCTCGTCCTCTGGCTTGAGATGGCTGCCACCTATGGGTCAGATGATTGCCTGCCACCATTAAGCAATTGGTAATTAAATGTAACTTTTTTTCCCTAAACAGTGTAACATTTTGAAAAAAAATTTCACGGAAATGTATTGTCACGCACAACGAGTCTGTGTGCAAAATGTCAGCTCGATTGGATCACGGGAAGTGGGTTAAAAAACGACCGAAAGATTTGCACGGTCATAAGCAAGCAAGCAAGCACGCAAGCACGCAAGCAAGCGAACTTAATATAAAGGATTAAATAAGTATAACCCGTAAAAACAAAGTTTTTCACTCTAAATCCTTTATATGCGTGGCGGCTAGAGTCCTCTCGTCCTCTGGCTTGAAATGGCTGCCACCTATGGGTCAGATGATTGTCTGCCAGTATTAAGCAATTGGTAATTAAATATTTAATTTGTTTTCCCTAAACAGTGTAAAATTTTGGAAAAATTTTTTCACGAACATTAATTGTCACGCACAACGAGTCTGTGTGCAAAATGTCAGCTCGATTGGATCACGGGAAGTGGGTTAAAAAACGACCGAAAGATTTGCACGGTCGTAAGCAAGCAAGCACGCAAGCAAGCAAGCGAACTTAATATAAAGGATTTAAAAAGGCCTGCTGAGTATCAGAGCCGGTGACAACGTGGGCTCGTTGATTGATTGGTCGATCGATGGGCTGGATGGTTGATTGATCGATCCATGGGCTGGCTGGTTGATTGATCGATCAATGGCCTGGTTGGTTGATTGATTGATCGATGGCCTGGTTGGTTGATTGATCGATCGATGGGCTGGTTGTTTGATTGATCGATCGATGGGCTGGTTGGTTGATTTATCGATCGATGGCCTGGTTGGTTGATTGATTGATCGATGGCCTGGTTGGTTGATTGATTGATCGATGGCCTGGTTGGTTGATTGATCGATCGATGGGCTGGTTGGTTGATTCATCGATCGATGGCCTGGTTGGTTGATTGATTGATCGATGGCCTGGTTGGTTGATTGATTGATCGATGGGCTGGTTGGTTGATTGATTGATCAATGGGCTGGTTGGTTGATTCATCGATCGATGGCCTGGTTGGTTGATTGATTGATCGATGGCCTGGTTGGTTGATTGATCGATGGCCTGGCTGGTTGATTGAGCGATCGATGGGCTGGTTGGTTGATTCATCAATCGATGGCCTGGCTGGTTGATTGAGCGATCGATGGCCTGGTTGGTTGATTGAGCGATCAATGGGCTTCAGCCCCCCCTCCCCCGGTTCAACACGCCCCCCCCCACCCACTCTCACCCCCACCCCACTCTCCCCCCCACCCCACTCTCACCCCCACCCACTCTCACCCCACCCCACTCTCCCCCCCACCCACTCCCCCCCCACCCCACTCTCACCCCCACCACACTCTCCCCCCCACCCACTCTCACCCCCACCCCACTCTCCCTCCCACCCACTCTCACCCCCACCACACTCTCCCCCCCACCCACTCTCCCCCCCACCCCACTCTCCCCCCCACCCACTCTCCCCCCCACCCCACTCTCCCCCCACCCACTCTCCCCCCACCCACTCTCCCCCCCCCCACTCTCACCCCCCACCCCACTCTCCCCCCACCCCACTCTCCCCCCCACCCCACTCTCCCCCCCACCCACTCTCCCCCCCACCCACTCTCACCCCCACCCCACTCCCCCCCCCCCCCCCCCACCCACTCTCCCCCCACCCACTCTCCCCCCCACCCACTCTCCCCCCCACCCACTCTCCCCCCACCCCACTCTCCCCCCACCCCACTCTCACCCCCACCCACTCTCACCCCCACCCCACTCTCACCCCCACCCACTCTCACCCCCACCCCACTCTCCCCCCACCCCACTCTCACCCCCACCCCACTCTCACCCCCCACCCCACTCTCACCCCCACCCACTCTCCCCCCACCCACTCTCACCCCCACCCACTCTCCCCCCCACCCCACTCTCCCCCCCACCCACTCTCACCCCCCACCCACTCTCCCCCCACCCACTCTCCCCCCCACCCCACTCTCCCCCCACCCACTCTCCCCCCCACCCACTCTCCCCCCACCCCACTCTCCCCCCCACCCCACTCTCACCCCCACCCACTCTCACCCCCACCCCACTCTCCCCCCCACCCACTCTCACCCCCACCCACTCTCCCCCCACCCACTCTCCCCCCCCTACCCCACCCCCCCCTCCCCCCACTCTCCCCCCACCCACTCTCACCCCCACCCACTCTCACCCCCACCCCACTCTCACCCCCACCCACTCTCCCCCCACCCACTCTCCTCCCCACCCCACTCTCCCCCCCCCCCCCCCCCCCCCACTCTCCCCCCACCCACTCTCACCCCCACCCCACTCTCCCCCCCACCCACTCTCACCCCCACCCCACTCTCCCCCCCCACCCACTCTCACCCCCTCCCCACTCTCCCCCCCACCCCACTCTCCCCCCACCACACTCTCACCCCCACCCCACTCTCCCCCCCACCACACTCTCCCCCCCACTCTCACCCCCACCCCACTCTCCCCCCCACTCTCACCCCCACCCGCCCCCTCCCCTCCACTCTCCCCCCCCTCACCCTCCCCCACCCCACTCTCCCCCCCACCCACTCTCACCCCCTCTCCCACCCCCACCCGCCCCCCCCACCCCACTCTCCCCCCCACCCACTCTCACCCCCTCTCTCACCCCCACCCACTCTCACCCCCCTCCTACCCCCACCCTCTCCCCCCTCACCCTCCCCCACCCCACTCTCCCCCCCACCCACTCTCACCCCCCTCTCCCACCCCCACCCGCCCCCTCCCCCCCACCTCTCACCCCCACCCTCCCCCCCACCCCATTCACCCCCAGACGCGGCTCCCAACCTCGGGGCTGGTGACGTCAATTGTGACCCCAACAGCAGCAGACGTGAGGTTACCATGGGTTACCACCAACACCGTGAAGGTTACCATGGGTTACCACCAACACCTTGACGTTACCATGGGTTACCACCAACACCGTGAAGGTTACCATGGGTTACCACCAACACCTTGACGTTACCATGGGTTACCACCAACACCGTGAAGGTTACCATGGGTTACCACCAACACCGTGAGGTTACCATGGGTTACCACCAACACCGTGAGGTTACCATGGGTTACCACCAACACCGTGAAGGTTACCATGGGTTACCACCAACACCGTGAGGTTACCATGGGTTACCACCAACACCGTGAGGTTACCATGGGTTACCACCAACACCGTGAAGGTTACCATGGGTTACCACCAACACCGTGAAGGTTACCATGGGTTACCACCAACACCGTGAGGTTACCATGGGTTACCACCAACACCGTGAAGTTACCATGGGTTACCACAACAACCGTGAGATTACCATGGGTTACCACCAACACCGTGAGGTTACCATGGGTTACCACCAACACCGTGAGGTTACCATGGGTTACCACCTCAATAACTCCGCTACTCACGATGCTGAAGCTGCCGGCAGCAAATTGCCGCTCCGAGCTCTGGTATCCTCTACGTATCGTCAAGGGTTTCGCCGGCACCAATGGCCGGGGAGAGCCGAGCGAGACCCAGAGAAAGCGCACGCTACGCGAGGGGGCAACGCTCGATCCCGAACCAGACTGAACACGTGGATTTCGATTTAAAGCTTCTTTCGTGACTGCAGCAGGGATTCATCTTCTTGGTTCTTTCGGTAAAGTCACGTAGAAGGGAAGTAATAAAATAATAAAAATAAAACATAATAAAATAATAAATTTCGATCTAAAGCTTTCGTGACTGCAGGGATTCATCTTCTTGGTTCTTTCGGTAAAGTCACGTAGAAGGGAAATAATAAAATAATAAAAATAAAACATAATAAAATAATAAATTTCGATCTAAAGCTTTCGTGACTGCAGGGATTCATCTTCTTGGTTCTTTCGGTAAAGTCACGTAGAAGGGAAATAATAAAATAATAAAAATAAAACATAATAAAATAATAAATTTCGATCTAAAGCTTTCGTGACTGCAGGGATTCATCTTCTTGGTTCTTTTGGTAAAGTCACGTAGAAGGGAAGTAATAAAATAATAAAAATAAAACATAATAAAATTTCGATTTAAAGCTTCTTTCGTGACTGCAGCATGGATTCATCTTCTTGGTTATTTCAGTAAAGTTACGTAGAAGGGAAGTAATAAAATAATAAAAATAAAAGATAATAAAATAATTCTCACGACGTTTCGGCCACAACGCAAGCAGCCGTCCTCGGGTGAAGAACAGGTATGTCGAGAAGACAGCGTCTGAATGACAACCCAGGCTTGGAGCGTCTTTTTTACTGGGGTTGTCATTCAGACTCTGTCTTCTCGACAGACCTGTTCTTCACCTGAGGACGGCTGCTTGCGTCGTGGCCGAAACGTCGTGAGAATTATTTTATTATGTTTTATTTTTATTATTTTATTACTTCCCTTCTACGTGACTTTACCGAAAGAACCAAGAAGATGAACACGTGGAGTCCACGTTTTATTTCTGTCTCCCCGACACCCACCCACTGCAAGTGAGATGGAACAGATGGAGATTGAGTCCACGCTCTCTTGCTGCTGTACCAGAGGTCGCAAACGGGTTTTGATTCCTTACCCGTACACGTACCCGGCCGCACCAGCGTCGCAAATGGGTACCTACCCGTACCCTACCCGAAATGAGTGACAAACGGCTACTCACCAGTGACTCACGGCCTACCTGTACCCGTACCCGGCCGCACCAGGGTCGTAAACGGGTACCCGTACCCGGCCGGGTACCACCATCATCATCACCACCATCACCACCATCATCATCACCACCACCATCACCACCATCACCACCATCATCATCACCACCATCACCACCATCACTACCATCATCATCACCACCATCATCACCACCACCATCGCCACGTGCTGCAGCAGTAGGCACCATCACCACCAACACCACCACCACTACCACCAACACCACCACCACTACCACTACCACCAACACCACTACCACCACCAAAACCACTCAAGCCACTACCACCACCAACACCACTACCACTACCATCCACCACTACCAACACTACTACCACCACCAACACCACTACCAACACCACTACCACCACCAACACCACTACCACCACCACCAACACCACTACCACCACTACCACCAACACCACTACCACCAACACCACTACCACCAAAAACACCACTACCACCACTACCATCAACACCACCACCACAAACACCACTACCACAAAAACACCACTACCACCACTACCATCAACACCACCAACACCATTACCACCACTACCATCAACACCACCAACACCACTACCACCACCACCAACACCACTACCACCACCAACACCACTACCACCACCACAAACACTACCACCACCACCAACACCACCACCACTACCACCAACACCACTACCACCACAAACACTACCATCACCACCAACACCACTACCACCACAAACACCACTAACACCACCACCACCACTACCACCACCAACACCACCACTACCACCACCACCACTACCACCACCACCACCAACCACCTTAAATGAATACGCAGTGCGGCGTATAAACACATCAGCACCGGGGAGACAAAGGCGGCCGGGCGTTGTTTCTCTTCACACCAGCCCCTCGTGTGCCTTAATAGGTGCACGCGAACATCGCTTGCTACAGAGGGATATACACCCATGTGTACACGTGTGTGTGTGTACGTGTGTGTGTGTACGTGTATATGTGTGTATATGTCTGTGTGTGTGTGTACGTGTGTGTGTACGTGTGTGTGTGTACGCGTGTGTGTGTACGTGTGTGTGTACGCGTGTGTGTGTATGTGTGTGTGTACGTGTGTGTGTACGCGTGTGTGTGTACGTGTGTGTGTACGTGTGTGTGTACGTGTGTGTGTGTACGTGTGTGTGTGTACGTGTGTGTGTACGTGTGTGTGTGTGTGTACGTGTGTGTGTGTACGTGTGTGTGTACGTGTGTGTGTGCGTGTGTGTGTGTACGTGTGTGTGTACGTGCGTGTGTGTACGTGCGTGTGTGTACGTGTGTGTACGTGTGTGTGTGCACGTGTGTGTGTACGTTTGTGTTTGTGTGTGTACGTTTGTGTGGAGCGGTGGTGTAGCGGTTAGCGCTACGCCGCGCAACGAACCCGGGCAACCCGAGTTCGATCCCCGCTCACGGCCAACACCGGTGACGATTAATTGAACAGGTTCTGGGCTTCCCCTAGGTCGACTCAGCCTCAAAATGAGTACCTGGTGCGGTGTGTAAAACATCGCCACTGGGGAGACAAAGGCGGCCGGGCGTGGTGCTGTCCACCCACCCACTCGTCTTGTGCCACAGTGCCGGTAGCCTTCATAGGTGCTGCTACTCGCTGACAGCACTTGCCCCAACAGCCTGTGACAGGCTACACGGGGGACCTTTGCCATTGTCTTTGTGCGCAATGTAATCGTGGGTGTCTGCCCGGGTCGCACATATTGAACTGAAGTCATCAGTCGGAAGACATCAGCGAGAGAGGCTCTCATCCCAGCGTGGTGTGTGTGTGTGTCTGTGTGTGCGCGTGTGTGTGTGTCTGTGTGTGTGTCTGTGTGTGTGTCTGTGTGTGCGCGTGTGTGTGTCTGTGTGTGTGTGTGCGTGTGTGTGTGTCACAGACACACACAATTCACGTGTGTGTGTGTGTCTGTGTACGTGCATGCATACACACACACAATCCACGTGTGTGTGTGTGTGGATTGTGTGTGTGTGTATGTCTGTGTGGGGGCGTGCACGAGGGGGTAGCACACGCACACGTGCATACACACGCGTGCACACACACACGTGCGCACACACACGTGTGCACACATACACGTGCGCACACACACGTGCACACTACACACACACGTGCACACACACACACACGTGCACACACACACGTGCACGCGCACACACACGTGCACACACACACACGTGCACACACACACGTGCACACACACACACGTGCATATACACACACACACGTGCACACACACACACGTGCATATACACACACACACGTGCACACACACACACGTGCACACACACACACGGAGGAATGCTGCTACTCGCTCGAATCTCATCTCTGCCGGAATCTCCATCACGTGCCCACGACATATACGAACACGCGAATATTCCCGTCTCGGCCTTTCTCTCTCGGCCCGTCACGCTCGTCCGTGTTCGACGATTTCAGAATCAGAATCTCGTCTCGATACTTGCAGGAGGAATCCGATGAGCTGTGAAGCTCTTTCCGTCACGGGCGGTCCAGTCGAGGCAGACCGGAGTAAGGAGGTCACGGCAACGAACTCGGTACACAAACGCGGCTGCTGATACACATTTTAGGGGCCGTCCATAAATGACGTCACGCGATTATGGACGATTTTGACCCCCCCCCCCCTTCGTCACACGGCGTCACAAAAAGTCAGACCCCCAAAATTTAAAATAAAACATGCTTCAAATCGCTTTAAACGATTGTCATTGTAGTGCGTATTTAACGTGGCGCTGCACTCTGATGTTGTAGGAGAAAACATTTATTAAAAAGTCTATTTAATTAAGTAGAACGTGTTGTCTGTATTTATTTAAAGTTGCGCATTTCAGGGATTCATACTCTTGGTTCTTTCGGTAAAGTCACGTAGAAGGGAAATAAAGAATAAAAATAAAACATAATAAAAATCCTCACGGCGTTTCGGCCACAACGCAAGCAGCCGTCCTCAGGTGAAGAAACACAGAGCTGCTGTCGGAAAGACAGCGTCCTAATGAAACACCGCTAAACTTGGCAGCGTATTTTAACATGGGTGGGAGGACCAAAGTGCCTTGATAAATTAAAATTAATAAAACAAAATTGGCTCGTGTCAGAGCAAGATTCATTCTAGATTTGAAGCTTTCGTGACTGCAAGGATTCATATTCTTAGGTTTTTTCGGTAAAGTCACGTAGGTACAAACATCAAAATTAATGAAAAAAAAAATCACGACGTTTCGGAGGCAACACAAGTCTCCGTCATCAGGTGGGACCGTCACAGCCGAATTAGCTGTATCAACTTGCTTATAAGGGAATACATCTTGAATCATTGCCTCACTTGATACGTGACTTTACCGAAAAAACCTAAAAATATGAAACCTTGATAAAAGAGTTTACATATCAACAGAGGACATGAGCATGTTGATGACAAATGCAGATATGGGGTTAGAGACAGACAGACAAAGACACCGTTGGATGGGGTTTCCCTGGTTCATTCGGAGCGAGTTCACAGGACTCAACTCAGAGTGTCTTCGCAATGATCGCGAGGATGACTTCGCGTCCACATCGCTCAAAACGAGAATCCCGCAGCGTCCAGCCAGCAAAAATCCTTTATATTAAGTTCGCTTGCTTGCGTGCTTGCGTGCTTGCGTGCTTGCTTGCTTGCTTACGACCGTGCAAACCTTTCGGTCGTTTTTAAACCCACTTCCCGTGATCCAATCGAGCTGACATTTTGCTACACAGACTCGTTGTGCGAGACAATTAATGTTCGTGGAAATTTTTTTTCCAAAATTTTACACTGTTTAGGGAAAACAAATTAAATATTTAATTACCAATTGCTTAATACTGGCAGACAATCATCTGGCCCATAGGTGGCAGCCATCTCAAGCCAGAGGACGAGAGGACTCTAGCCGCCACGCATATAAAGGATTTAGAGTGAAAAACGTTGTTTTTACGGGTTATACTTATTATTTTTCTACCTACGTGACTTTACCGAAATAACCCTAAGAGCACGCGTTGTCCAAGTCGTTTGATTACCTTTAATGTACTTCGCACTCGTGTAACGGCGTAAGAAGCGCAGGAGACGTTGACAGAGGCAACACATTCATTACAATTAAAACCAATACAGCAGAGTAACGACTCTAACACTCCATGATGTATCAGCCCCTTCACCCGGTTCTATCCGAGGCAGTGTCCCTCGGCTAACGTTTCTCCGTTAGCTCCTACTACACCCCTCCTCAAACCCAGACCATCCTATAGAGGAGGCTAACTCACCTGGCCCAGCTTCGGCTCAGGTCCGACCCTCAGCCACACGAGCCTGGCCCTCTCACAAGGACACAGACCTCGCTGCTGCTCTGAGGTCGCCCCTGGCTTGCCCTGTTCGGCTCTTATAAGAGCAGCGAGTCAGGGTAGTAGTCCCAGCTAGCTAGCGAGCTGGTACTCTTAGTTTTTTCGGTAAAGTCACGTAGGTAAAAAAATTAAATTAAGAAAATAAAATAATAATAAATATTTTTTCTTAATTTAAATGTTTCACCTACGTGACTTTACCGAAAGAAACTAAGAGTATGAATCCTTGCAGTCACAAAAGCTTCAATTCTAGAGTGTATAGGTGTGTAGGTGAGTGAGTGGGTGAGTGAGTGGGTGAGTGAGTAGGTGAGTGAGTGGGTGAGTGAATAGGTGAGTAGGTGAGTGGGTGAGTGAGTGAGTGGGTGGCTGAGTGGGTGGGTGGGTGAGTGGTGAGTGAGTTGTGAGTAACCTGTATGGTGAGTGAGTGGTGAGTGACTGAGTGAGTGAGTGGTGAGTGACTGAGTGAGTGGTGAGTGACTGAGTGAGTGAGTGAGTGGTGAGTGACTGAGTGAGTGGTGAGTAACCTGTATGGTGAGTGAGTAGTGAGTGACTGAGTGAGTGACTGAGTGAGTGAGTGGTGACTGACTGAGTGAGCGGCTGAGTGAGCGACTGAGTGAGTGAGTGACTGACTGAGTGACTGAGTGACTGAGTGAGTGACTGAGTGAGTGAGTGAGTGGTGAGCTCGCTGGTCCTCACTCTTCACTGGCTCTTCTGCTCCAACGACTCCCCGGAGCTCTCTCGCTCTCACCGCCTTATATACCCAACTGCCCCCCCCCCCACCCCCCGAGGGGCGGGGCTGTATGCGGACGTTGATGTAGACACCCCACGCACGGACCTTGATGTAGACACCCCAACGTAGCGGCTTGCTACACCCCTCTACGTAATACAGTAATCCCTCGCCACTCCGCGGTTCAAGTTTCGCGGCCTCAGTGCATCGCGGATTTTTCGAACTGATTTAAAGGCCTCATTATACCTGTGCAGTAACACCATCATCATCACATTCATCGAACTGCACAGGTCTGTCATCGTCGTCATTGTCATCGTCATTGTCATCGTCATTGTCATCGTCATTGTCATCGTCATTGTCATCGTCATTGTCATCGTCATTGTCATCGTCATTGTCATCGTCATTGTCATCGTCATCGTCATTGTCGTCATTACTGGAGTCAAGTCTCAAGATACTACTGTCATTGGTGAGTGTAGAACACCATAATACGCATCGTATGAGAGAGAGAGAGTGAATGTATAATATTAAGGTTTTATAATTAAATAGATTTAAGTAAAATATATAAAGTATAAATATACATATTT
The DNA here is from genome assembly GCA_018977245.1 of Lethenteron camtschaticum. Classification (NCBI taxonomy): domain Eukaryota; kingdom Metazoa; phylum Chordata; class Hyperoartia; order Petromyzontiformes; family Petromyzontidae; genus Lethenteron; species Lethenteron camtschaticum. The sequence goes on along the minus strand of WFAB01003207.1, from coordinate 2,343 downwards.
TAAACATTCTGGTACCCACACACACACATACGGAAATTCCTAGGGGGGCCAATCCTACTTCGCGGATTTTCACCTCTCGCGAGGGGTGTTCCGGTCCCCATTAACCGCGATAAACGAGGGATCATACCGCGTCTTTGCTTATTGTCTGTTGATTTGCAGCCCTTAGGAATCTCCCAGTGTCAATTCGATATTCCGCTAATGATCGTGGGCATCTTTCCCTTTGTGCAGTTGGGAGCGGTGGTGCAGCGGTTAGCGCTACGCTGCGCTACGAACCCGGCGACCCGAGTTCGATTCCCGCTCACGGCCACAGACTCTGCCAGTGAGGATTATCTGAACCCGGTCCTGGGCCTCCCACTAGGTCGACTCAGACTCTGATGAGTACCTGGTGCGGTGTGTAAAACATCGCTACTGGGGAGACAAAGGCGGTCGGGCGTGGTGCTGGCCACCCACCCCCTCGTGTGCCACAGCGCCGGTAGCCTTCACAGGTGCTGCTACTCGCAAACAGCACTTGATCCACACACTACACAGTACACACACAGTACACACACAGTACACACACAGTACACACACACACGGTACACACACACACACGGTACACACACACACACGGCACACACACACAGCACACACACACGGTACACACTACACACACACAGTACACACACATAGTACACACACAGTACACACACACACGGTACACACACTACACACACAGTACACAGACACGGCACACACACATGGTACACACACACACAGTACACACACAGTACACACACATAGTACACACACAGTACACACACATAGTACACACACAGTACACACACACAGCACACACACAGTACACACACACACACAGTACACACACAGTACACACACACAGAACACACACACACATACTACCCACACAGTACCAGCCCGACCGCATAGCCCCATCGGGGAGTGCATCCAAAGGGCACAAACTTCACCGGCAAAGAACGAGGGCAGCCCTCGGCGTGCGTAAAGAAGCAAGTTTTGCTGGCTGGACGCTGCGGGATTCTCGTTTCGAACTATATGGAATCAAAGCCCTCACGGATCATTGGGAAAACTCCGAGTTGAGTCATGTGGACTCGCTCCGAATGAACCAGGGACCCCATCCAACGGTGTCCATTCGCGATGTCACGATGCACATGGATCAAGACAGACATTCATTCATTCGTGAATGGAGTCAGACGTTCATTCATGAATCGAGAAACACTTCCATTCATTCATGAATAATCATACATTCATTCATGAATAATCATACATTCATGAATCGAGAAACACTTTAATTCATTCATGAATAATCATACATTCATTCATTCATTCATGAATCGACTCACACATTCATTCATGAATCGATTCACACATTCATTCATTCATGAATCGATTCACACATTAATTCATTGATGAATCGAGTCCCACATTCATTCATTCATGAATCGAGTCCCACATTCTTTCATTCATAAATCAATACACACATTCATTCATGATTTGAAAAATAATTATTCATGAATAGTCACACATTCATTCATTCATAAATCGAGAAACGCATTATTTCATTCATAAATCAATTCACACGTTAGATTTCGATTTAAAGCTTTCGTGACTGCAGGGATTCATCGTCTTGGTTCTTTCGGTAAAGTCACGTAGAATAAAAATAATAAAATAATAAAAATAAAACAATAAAATAATTCTCACTTTTATTGTTTTATTTTTATCATTTTATTATTTCCATTCTACGTGACTTTACCGAAAGAACCAAGAAGATGAATTCACACGTTCATTCGTGATTTGAAAAATAATGATTCATGAATAGTCACACATTCATTCATTCAGGAATCGACAAACACATTAATTCATTCATGAATCGAGTCACAAATTCATTCATGATTTGAAGAATAATGATTCATGAATAGTCACACAATCATTCATTCATGAATCGACAAACCCATTCATTCATTCATGAATCGAGTCACAAATTATTTAATGCTTTTGCTCTTCTTAGCCACATTTCCTGGTCCCAGGTCCGTGTTCCCTGGTTCCTGGAACCAGGTCGCTGAGACCAGATCCCTGGAATCAGCTTCCTAGTCCAAGGTCGTGGGGAGCGGTGGCGCAGTGGTTAGCGCTACGCGGCGCTACGATACCCGGCGACCCGAGTTCGATTCCCGCTCACGACCAACACCGCTGACGATTATCTAAACCGGTACCTGGGCCTCCTCCCCTAGGTCGACTCAGCCTCAAATGAGTACCTGGCCCCCTCGTGTGCCGTGCCGGCCTTCATAGGGTGCTGCTACTCGCTAACAGCACTTGCCCTAACAGTCTATT
>WFAB01003206.1:0-19604 GCA_018977245.1 Lethenteron camtschaticum | reverse complement strand
CGAGGTAGTTAACACCTCATCAGGGTCGGGATCGAACCCACGACCTCCTGCATACCAGGCGAGGTAGTCAACATCTCATCAGGGTGGGGATCAAACCCACGACCTCCTGTGTACCAGGCGAGGTAGTAGTTAACGTCTCCCAGCTGCCGTGCGAGCAAAAACAACAAACGGGACACGGGTCCAGCAGTGGATAGAGAATGAGGGCAGGGGGGTGTGAGCCAGAGGTCGCAAACGGGTTTTGATTCTGTACCCGTACCCGGCCGCACCAGGGTCGCAAACGGGTACCCGTACCCGTACCCGGCCGTACCCGTACCCTACCCGTACCCGGCCGGGTACGGGTAGGGTACGGGTATCGGGTACCCGGTTGCGACCTCTGGGATGAAGCCACGTTGCAGGCGCGGGTGGGTTGATTCTAGGAACTTGAATTGTGAGAAGAGACAAGACGTTGGGAAATGAGTGACACACGGTGACTCACCAGTGACTCACGGCCTACCCGTACCCGGCCGCACCAGGGTACGGGTAGCCGGGTATCGGGTAGGGTACGGGTATCGGGTACCCGGTTGCGACATCTGGTGTGAGCCTCGGACTTACCGTATCGCGACTTGTAGTGAGCCACTTGGTCACTCATCTCGTACACTTGCTGCTTCTGGACGTTTCTCCGCCTGAGACACACGGACACAGACATAGGAGTCCCCTTCCCCCCTCCCCCCACCCCCGCCTCCCCCCGCCCCGCCCCCCCCCCCACCCGCCCGTGTAGACTTCACGCAAGTTGCATCGGGGGTAAGTGTGACAGGGGGAGGGGGGTTGTCGTCAGGGTCCGGGATCGAACCCACGACCTCCTGCATGCCGGGCAAAGTTGTTAACATCTCGTCAGGGTCGGAACCGAACCCACGACCTCCTGTGTGCCGGGCGAGGTAGTTAACATCTCATCAGGGTCGGGATTGTACCACACTCACTCACATTCATTCACCCAAACCAACCACTCACTCATCAACTCACTCACCCACCCACTCACCCACCCACCCACCCACTCACCCACCCACTCACTCACTCACCCACCCACCCACCCACTCACCCACCCACTCACTCACTCACCCACCCACCCACTCACCCATTCACCCACTCACCCACCCACCCACTCACCCACCCACCCACTCACCCACCCACTCACCCACTCGCCCACCCATTCATCCACTCACCCACCCATTCACCCACTCACCCACCCACTCACCCACCCACCTACTCACCCACCCACCCACCCATTCACCGACTCATCCACCCACCCACCCACTCACCCACCCACTCACTCACCCACCCACTCACCCACCCACTCACCCACCCACTCACCCACCCACTCACCCACCCACCCACCCACTCACCCACCCACCCACTCACTCACCCACCCACCCACTCACTCACCCACCCACCCACCCACCCACCCACCCACCCACTCACCCACCCACCCACCCACCCACTCACCCACCCACCCACTCACTCACCCACTCACCCACCCACCCACTCACCCACCCACCCACCTACTCACCCACCCACCCACCCACCCATCACCGACTCATCCACCCCACCCACCCACTCACCCCACCCACTCACTCACTCACCCACCCACTCACCCACCCACTCACCCACCCACCCACTCACTCACCCACCCACCCACCCACTCACCCACCCACCCACCCACTCACCCACCCACCCACCCACTCACCAACCCACCCACCACTCACCCACTCACCCACCCACCCACCCACCCACTCACCCACCCACCCACCCACCCACTCACCCACCCACCCACCCACTCACCCACCCACCCACCCACTCACCCACCCCACCCACCCACTCACCCACCCACCCACCCACTCACCCACCCACCACCCACCCACCCACCCACTCACCCACCCACTCACTCACCCACCCACTCACCCACCCACTCACTCACCCACCCACTCACCCACCCACTCACCCACCCACCCACTCACCTGGAGCAGCAGAGTGCTATGACCACGGCGGTGACTGCGAGGATGAGAGCCACAGCCGCTGAGGCCAGGCCGACGATCAGGGCGATCTTCTCCCAGGCCCGCGTGCCTGATCCTGACCCCCCTGCAAACACAGAAAGTTCACCCCCCACCCCGGTAGTAGCCCCAACCAGGCCTCGGCAAGGTAAAAGGTCAAAGGTGAAAGGTCAAAAACAACGAGCCTACCTTTACCCTACATTTTACCGTACCACAATACAATCACTCTACCCTTACCTTTGCCCCTTTGTCTCCCCAGTAGCGATGTTCACTACACACCGCTACACCAGCTACTCATTTGAGGTTGAGTCGACCTAGGGGAGGCCCAGGACTGGTTTAGATACCAGCAGCATCATCACTATCACCTCCCCCTTCCCTCAGCCTCCCCCCCCCTCCTCCCTCCACCTCCACTACCTCCTCCACCACAACCACCTCCTCCACCTCCTCCACCACCACCTCCTCGTCCACCTCCACCACCTCCACCACCTCCTCCTCCAACACCACCTCCTCCACCACATCCTCCACGACTTCCACCACCACCTCCTCCACCTCCTCCTCCACCTCAACCACCTCCTCCTCCACCACCTCCACCATCTCCTCCTCCTCCTCCACCTCCTCCATCCTCCTCCACCTCCTCCACGACTTCCACCTCCTCCACCACCACCACCACCACCTCCACCACCTCTTCCACGACTTCCACCACCTCCTCCACCACCTCCACCACCACCACCACCTCCACCTCCTCCACCTCTTCCACGACTTCGACCACCACCTCCTCCTCCACCTCCTCATCCACCACCTCCACCACCTCCCCGTGACTCTCACCCCCTTCGCCACCAACACGCTCACTCACTCACCGTCCGACCCATCCGTTGGCCCCATGTCTCCACCACCTCCTCCACCACCACCTCCACCACTTCCCCGTGACTCTCACCCTCCCTCGCCACCAACACCCTCACTCACCGTCCATCCCGTCTGTAGGCCCCGTGTCTCCACCTCCACCTTCTCCACCTCCACCACCTCCACCTCCTCCACCACCTCCACCACCTCCTCCATCTCCTCCACCTCCTTCTGCTCCACGACCTTAACCACCGCCACCTCCACCACCTCCACCACTTCCCCGTGACTCTCACCCCCCTCGCCACCAACACGCTCACTCACTCACCGTCCGTCCCGTCTGTAGACCCCATGTCTCCACCTCCACCTTCTCCACCTCCACCACCTCCACCTCCTCCACCACCTCCACCTCCTCCAACTCCTTCTGCTCCACGACCTTAACCACCGCCACCTCCACCACCTCCACCACTTCCCCGTGACTCTCACCTCCCTCGCCACCAACACGCTCACTCACTCACCGTCCGTGCCGTCCGTAGGCCCCGTGTCTCCACTTCCTCCGCCTCCTCCTCCACCACCACCACCTCCACCTCCTCCACCTCTTCCACCACCTCCTCATCCACCACCACTTCCACCCCTTCCCCGTGACTCTCACCCCCTCGCCACCAACACGCTCACTCACCGTCCGTCCCGTCTGTAGGCCCCGTGTCTCCACCACCTCCTCCACCACCACCATCTCCACCTCCTCCACCTCTTCCACCACCTCCTCATCCACCACCATCTCCACCACCTCCACCACTTTCCCATGACTCTCACCCCCTCGCCACCAACACGCTCACTCACCGTCCGTCCCATCCGTTGACCCCGTGTCTCCACCTCCACCTCCTCCTCCTCCACCACCACCACCACCACCTCCACCCCTTCCCCGTGACTCTTATCCCCTCGCCACCAACACACTCACTCACCGTCCGTCCCGTCCGTAGGCCCCGTGTCTCCACCACCTCCACCTCCTCGCCCTCCCACGGCCTCCGTCTGGAAGTACATCTCCCCGCTGAGCTGGCCGTAGCCGCCGCCGGGCGTCACGGATCGCACGCGGAAGGCGTAGACGGTGGCGGGGGAGAGGCCCCGCACCTCGGCACGGGCGGTGGGCACCTCCAGGAGGCGAGACGCGTTGCCGTGACGGTCCTGGCCCTGGCGGGGGGTCGTGGAGGGAGGGAGGAGGTGGTGGAGGAGATGGTGGAGATTGTGGAGATGGTGGAGATGGTGGGGAGATGGTGGTGGAGATGGTGGGGAGATGAAGGAGATGGTAGAGGAGGAGATGGTGGAGATGGTGGGGGAGATGGTGGAGGAAATGGAGAAGGTGGTGGTGGAGATGGTGAAGATGGTGGAGATGGTGGAGGAGATGGTGGAGATGGTGGAGGAGATGGAGGAAATGGTGGAGGAGATAGTGGAGATGGTGGAGGAGATAGTGGAGATGGTGGAGGAGATGGAGAAGGTGGTGGTGGAGATGGTGGAGATGGTGGAGGAGATGGAGAAGGTGGTGGTGGAGATGGTGGAGATGGTGGAGGAGATGGTGCAGATGGAAGTGCAGATGGTGGAGATGGCGGAGGAGATGGTGGAGATGGTGGAGGAGATGAAGGAGATGGTGGAGATGGAGGTGGAGATGGTGGAGATGTAGGAGATGGTGGTGATGGAGGAGATGGTGGAGGAGATGGTGGAGAGGGTGGAGATGGTGAAGATGGAGGAGGAGATGATGGTGGAGATGGTGGAGATGGAGGTGATGGTGGTGGACATGGGTGAGGAGGAGGTGTTGGTGGACGTGTCGGTGGACGCTGGAGCCCCCCCCCCCCCACCTTGATGTAGTAACACAGCTGGTAGCCCAGCACGGGGTGGTCAGGTGGAGGCCAGACCAGGGTCAGGCTTTGAGGCCCAGCTTCTTCCTGGTGCATTATGGGAACGGCCGGCATGGATTCTAGATCGGCGGACGGGCGAGAATGGAGACGCGCCATCATCATCATCATCACCATCATCATCAGCATCACCATCATCATCATCAACATCATCACTATCATCATCATCACTATCATCATCATCAACATCACCACCATCATCACCATCATCACCACCATCATCATCACTATCATCATCATCACCATCATCATCATCACCATCATCATCACTATCATCATCATCAACATCATCACTATCATCACCATCATCACCATCATCATCACCATCATCATCACCATCATCATCACCACCATCATCACCATCATCATCACCATCATCACATCATCACTATCATCATCAACATCATCACTATCATCACCATCACCACCATCATCATCACTATCATCACCATCAACATCATCACTATCATCATCATCCCCGCCATAATCATCATCACCATCATCGCCATCATCGTCATCATCACTATCATCATCATCACCACCACCACCACATCATCGCCATTACTGTCATCATCATCGCCATAACCACCACCATCATTACCAACATCATTATTACCACCATCACCGTCATCGCTACCGTCAACACCATCATCATCACAATCAACACTACCACCACTACCACCACTACCATCATCACCATCACCACTACCACCACTACCACCACTACCACCACCACCACTACCATCATCACCACCATCACCACTACCACCACCACCACTACCATCATCACCACCATCACCGCCACCACTACCAACACGAATACCACCATCACCCTCATCCAATACCAATGCCCGCTATTCGCCACTAAGTGGCGGTGACATCACCACGGCGCCTGTTCGAGGCCAGGCCCACGTGACAGGAGGCCTCGGGACAGACTCTGCAGGTGCCATGGGTTGACTGCTGTGCCAGGCTAGGTGCAGGAGGAGGTCACTGGACAGATCCAGCAGGTGCCATGGGTTGACTGCTGTGCCAGGCTAGGTGCATGAGGAGGTCACGGGACAGACCCAGCAGGTGTCATGGGTTGACTGCTGTGCCAGGCTAGGTGCAGGAGGAGGTGGTCACCGGACAGACCCAGCAGGTGCCATGGGTTGACTGCTGTGCCAGGCTAGGTGCAGGAGGAGGAGGTCACGGGACAGACCCAGCAGGTGCCATGGGTTGACTGCTGTGCCAGGCTAGGTGCATGAGGAGGTCACGGGACAGACCCAGCAGGTGCCACGGGTTGACTGCTGTGCCAGGCTAGGTGCAGGAGGAGGTCACGGGACAGACCCAGCAGGTGCCGTGGGTTGACTGCTGTGCCAGGCTAGGTGCAGGAGGAGGTCACGGGACAGACCCAGCAGGTGCCATGGGTTTACTGACTGAGATGACCACTGGTAGATGCACCACACCAAGCTGTACCCCCCTACTGTGCCAGGCTAGGTGTAGGAGGTCACGGGGCAGACCCAGCAGGTGCCATGGGTTGACTGCTGTACCAGGCTAGGTGCATGAGGAGGTCACGGGACAGACCCAGCAGGTGCCATGGGTTGGCTGACTGAGATGACCGGTAGATGCACCACCAGCTGTACCCCCTACTGTGCCAGGCTAGGTGCAGGAGGTCTCGGGGCAGACCCAGCAGGTGCCATGGGTTGGCTGACTGAGATGACCGGTAGATGCACCACCAGCTGTACCCCCTACTGTGCCAACTCGCTGCGTTTTATCCGCCCGGCGCTCCGCTCGTTGTTGTGAGCGTCGCTCCTCCGCCCTCGGTTGTTGTTGGAGGGCGACTGCCTCCAACTGCCCAGTAGCGTCCTTCACGAGCCTCCTCCACAGAGGCCGATCTTGACACCGCTGGTACCAGTCATCGGCAAGTCCACTCAGATGCATATTTTCCTGTACCGCATCAGCTCCATCTCTTCTACAACCCATGGTGCCCAATTAGCTTCCTCTATGCGGCCAAACAGAAGCTGCTTGGGGGCATGCGGTGACTGGGCATGCGGGGGAGCGAAAGACCAGGTAGCTTCCACACAGCATTGAACCTGACTGATTCAGAGTGAGACCTCTGCTGTCAAACCAGGATGGATCGTAGGCAGGCCAGCCTAAATGTTTCTAACCGGTGAAGATGTTCCATTAGGGGGGTCCACGTTTTGCAAGCGTAGAGAAGGGAGGGAATGACTGTGGCCGAGAAGACACTAAAGCTTCGTGCGGAGCGACAGACCAGGTAGCTTTCCACACAGCGTTACGCAACCGATGAAAGGATAATGCCGCTCGACTGAATCGGAGTCGGACCTCTGCTGTCAAACCGGAGCTGTTCATAAGCAAACTGCCCAGGTATGGGAAACTTTCCACAACTACCCAATCACCAATTGGGAGTTGTGGGGTGGAGTGTCCGATGGTACAAAACACCCAGGCAGGTGCTTAGTTTGGTGGGGCTGATGGTAAGGCCCCACCTCTTAGTGGAAAGCTCCAGTTTCAGCATCAGAACCTCCAACTTCTTCTCTGAGTGAGCAGCAATTACCAGATCATCGGCATACATCACGTTGTTGAGCAATAGGGATCCATCCCTTGACATCGATCAGCCTCCCATGGTATGTGCCAGATGGAGATTCTTCCGGTACATCATTCGAAGGCTTCACGAACTACGTGGTCAAAAAGATGTTAAATAATGTGGGAGCTAGAGGACATCCCTGTCGCACCCCAAGGTGTACAGGGAAAGGCTCCGACTCCCGGCCACATAGTTTTACCCGGGCCCGCTCACCATCATGAAAGTCCTTAATGATCGTGAGCAGAGGGTCAATCACGCGATGCCTCTACCGCCTCAAACGCTCAGCCGCTATCCATACAGCCATGATCTTTCACCATCACCACCGCCGCCACCACCGCCACCGCCACTACCACCACCACCGCCACCACTACCACCACGACCACCTCCACCACCACCCCCACCACCACCCCCACCACCTCCACCACCTCCACCACTACCACCACTACCACCACCACCACCACAACCACCACCATCTCCACCACCTCCTCCTCCACCACCACCATCACCACCACCACCACCATCTCCACCGCCACCACCGCCACCTCCACCACCTCCACCACCACCTCCCCCACCTCCACCACCTCCACCACCTCCACCACCACCTCCACCCCACCTCCACCACCTCCACCATCACCACCACAACCACCACCATCTCCACCACCTCCTCCACCACCTCCACCACCATTGTCTCCACCACCATTGTCTCCACCACCACCACCACCATCTCCGCCCCCACCACCCCCACCACCATCACCTGCAGCGGGCAGGCTGTACTGCGCCGTGGCTGAGCGTGGAGGCAGCGGGCTGAGTGAGGACACCCCGTTCAGGGACTGCACTTCGAGTGCGTAGAGGGTGAGTGGCGCCAGGCCGCCCACCTCCACGCGGGTAACCACCAGGTCGAGCCGGCCGGGCCAGAAGGTCAGGTGGGAGTCACAGCGGATGCAGCCGGCGGTCGTGCCGGAGCCGGTGATGCCGGTGATGCCCTACGGAGGAGACGGGGGGGGAGGGGGGGGGAGCGTCATCCGTCTGTCGTTCGCGTGTGTGGTGTGTGTGTGTGTGTGGTGTGTGTGGTGGGTGGTGTGTGTGGTGTGTGGTGGTGTGTGTGGTGTGTGTGTGTGGTGTGTGTGTGGTGTGTGTGTGGTGGGTGGTGTGGTGGGTGGTGTGTGTGTGTGGTGTAGTGGTGTGTGTGTGGTGTGTGTGTGGTGTGTGTGTGGTGGTGTGTGTGGTGTGTGTGTGGTGTGTGTGTGGTGGTGTGTGTGGTGTGTGTGTGGTGTGTGTGTGGTGGTGTGTGTGGTGTGTGTGTGGTGGTGTGTGTGGTTTATGTGGTGTGTGGTGTAGTGGTGTGGTGTGTGTGTGGTGGGTGGTGTGTGTGTGGTGTGTGTGGTGGTGTGTGTGGTGTGTGTGTGGTGTGTGTGTGTGGTGTAGTGGTGTGTGTGTGGTGTATGTGGTGTGTGTGTGGTGTATGTGGTGTGTGTGTGGTATAGTGGTGTGTGTGTGGTGGTGTGTGTCGTGGGTGGTGTGTGTGTGGTGGGTGGTGTGTGTGTGGTGGTGTGTGTGGTGTGTGTGTGGTGGTGTGTGTGGTGTATGTGGTGTGTGTGTGGTGTAGTGGTGTGTGTGTGTGGTGTGTGTGTGGTGGAGTGTATGGTGTGGTGTGTGTTATGTGCTCACGGCCAACACCACCAGTGACGATTATCTGAACCCGGGCCTGGGCCTCCCCGAGATTGACTCAGCCTCAAATGAGTACCTGGTGTAGCGGTGTGTAGTAAACATCGCCACTTGGGAGGCAAAGGCGGTCGGGCGTGGCACTGGCCACCCACCCCCTCGTGTGCCGTGCCGACCCCCATAGGCGCTCGCTAACAGCACTTGCCCCTACAGTCTGTCTGGTTCATACCATCTGGCCCGTTCCATCTGCCTCGTTCCATCTGGTTTGTTTAATGTGCCTGCTCCATCTGTTCGTTCCATCTGGTTCGTTCCATCCGCCTCGTTCCATCTGGTTCGTTCCATCTGACTCGTACCGTCTGCCTCGTTCCATCTGGTTCGTTCCATCTGGTTCATTCCATCTGGCTCGTTCCATCTGCCACGTTCCATCTGGTCCGTTCCATCTGGTTCGTTCCATCTGCCTCGTTCCGTCTGGTTCGTCCCATCTGCCTCGTTCCATCTGGTTCGTTCCATCTGGTTCGTTCCATCTGCCTCGTTCCATCTGGTTCGTTCCATCTGCCTCGTTCCATCTGGTCAGTTCCATCTGGTCTGTTCCATTTGGTTCGTTCCATCTGCCTCGTTCCATCTGGTTCGTTCCATCTGCCTCGTTCCATCTGGTTCGTTCCATCTGCCTCATTCCATCTGGTCAGTTCCGTCTGGTCCGTTCCATCTGCCTCGTTCCATCTGCCTCGTTCCATCTGGTCCGTTCCATCTGGTCCGTTCCATCTGCCTCGTTCCATCTGCCTCGTTCCATCTGGTCCGTTCCATCTGCCTCGTTCCATCTGCCTCGTTCCATCTGCCTCGTTCCATCTGGTCCATTCCATCTGGTTTGTTCCATCTGGTTCGTTCCATCTGCCTCGTTGCATCTAGTCCGTTCCATCTGGTTCGTTCCATCTGCCTCGTTCCATCTGGTTAGTTTAATGTGCCTGTTCCATCTGGCTCGTTCCATCTGGCTCGTTCCATCTGGCTCGTTCCATCTGGCTCGTACCGTCCGGTTCGTTCCATCTGGTTCGTTCCATCTGGTTCGTCCCATCTGCCTCGTTCCATCTGGTTCGTTCCATCCGGCCGCGCCCACCCACCCGCCCACCCGCGTCGCCGCCCCACTCACCGTGTTGCCGGCGTGTCGCGAGCGTGGCTGCGGTGGTGGCTGTGGTGGCTGTGGGGCGAGGGGACAGGCGCGGCAGATGATGTTGTAGCGGAGGTCGTCGCGGCCGCCCGTGTCGGCCGGCGGCTGCCACTCGAGGGACACCGACGATGATGATGATGATGATGACGTCGCCGCGGCCGTCGGCGACAGCGGGGACACGGAGAGAGCACGAGGCTCGGACGGTACCCCTGTGGGGGGGAGGGGGGGGAGGAGGCGGGGGAGGGGGGGGAGGGGGAGGGGTGAAGTGGGGGTGAGGGGGGGGGGTGAGGGGGGGGAGGGGTGAGGGGGAAAACAGCTCCCATCTCCCTTGGCAACAGCTCCCACCCCCCTTGGCAACAGCTCCCATCTCCCATGGCAACAGCTCCCATCTCCCTTGGCAACAGCTCCCATCTCCCTTGGCAACAGCTCCCATCTCCCTTGGCAACAGCTCCCATCTCCCATGGCAACAGCTCCCATCTCCCTTGGCAACAGCTCCCACCCCCCTTGGCAACAGCTCCCATCTCCCTTGGCAACAGCTCCCATTTCCCTTAGCAACAGCTTCCATCTCCCATGGCAACGGCTCCCATCTCCCTTGGCAACAGCTTCCATCTCCCTTGGCAACAGCTCCCATCTCCCTTGGCAACAGCTCCCATCTCCCTTGGCAACAGCTCCCACCTCCCTTGGCAACAGCTTCCCATCTCCCTTGGCAACAGCTCCCACCCCCCTTGGCAACAGCTCCCATCTCCCATGGCAACAGCTCCCATCTCCCTTGGCAACAGCTCCCACCTCCCTTGGCAACAGCTCCCATCTCCCATGGCAACAGCTCCCATCTCCCTTGGCAACAGCTCCCATCTCCCATGGCAACAGCTCCCATCTCCTTGGCAACAGCTCCCATCTCCCTGGCAACAGCTCCCATCTCCCATGGCAACAGCTCCCATCTCCCTTGGCAACAGCTTCCATCTCCCTTGGCAACAGCTCCCATCTCCCATGGCAACAGCTCCCACCCCCCTTGGCAACAGCTCCCATCTCCCTTGGCAACAGCTTCCATCTCCCTTGGCAACAGCTCCCATCTCCCTTGGCAACAGCTCCCACCTCCCATGGCAACAGCTCCCATCTCCCTTGGCAACAGCTCCCATCTCCCATGGCAACAGCTCCCATCTCCCTTGGCAACAGCTCCCATCTCCCTTGGCAACAGCTCCCACCTCCCTTGGCAACAGCTCCCATCTCCCTTGGCAACAGCTCCCATCTCCCTTGGCAACAGCTTCCATCTCCCTTGGCAACAGCTCCCATCTCCCTTGGCAACAGCTCCCACCTCCCATGGCAACAGCTCCCATCTCCCTTGGCAACAGCTCCCATCTCCCATGGCCACTCCCATCTCCCTTGGCAACAGCTCCCATCTCCCTTGGCAACAGCTCCCACCTCCCTTGGCAACAGCTCCCATCTCCCATGGCAACAGCTCCCATCTCCCTTGGCAACAGCTCCCACCCCCCTTGGCAACAGCTCCCATCTCCCTTGGCAACAGCTCCCATCTCCCTTGGCAACAGCTCCCACCCCCCTTGGCAACAGCTCCCATCTCCCTTGGCAACAGCTCCCATCTCCCTTGGCAACAGCTCCCATCTCCCATGGCAACAGCTCCCATCTCCCTTGGCAACAGCTCCCATCTCCCTTGGCAACAGCTCCCATCTCCCATGGCAACAGCTTCCATCTCCCATGGCAACAGCTCCCATCTCCCATGGCAACAGCTTCCATTCCCCTTGGCAACGGACCCCCAGCCAGCCTGAACACCTCTGTCAGCCAGGCTCAGACGCTCACACACAATCTCGCGATGGCTTTACCGCCTCAAACGCTTAGCCGCTATCATTACAGCCACGATCTTTCACCACCACCACTGCCGCCACCACCGTCACCACCACCACCGTCACCCCCATCACCCCCACCACCCACACCACTACCCACACCACCACCGTCACCGCCACCACCCACACCACCACCACCCACACCACCACCGTCATCACCATCACCACCACCACCACCACCCCCCCCACCTGTGCAGGCGAGGTGAGCTCCATCCGTGTCAGCACGGTAGTAGCCACCACCCCCCACCCCCCCTCACCCACCCCCACCCCCCTCCCCACCCCCCCCCCCCACCACCCCCCCCCACCCCCGTCACCGTCACCTGTACAGGCGAGGTGAGCTCCGTCCGTGTCAGCACGGTAGTATCCGGGCTCACAGGCACACGCCGTGGCCCCCACCACCCCCCACCCCCCTCACCCCCCTCACCCCGCCCCACCCCCACCACCCCCCACCCCCCTCACCCCGCCCCACCCCCACCACCCCCCCCCACCCACCTGTGCAGGCGAGGTGAGCTCCGTCCGTGTCAGCGCGGTAGTAGCCGGGCTCACAGGCACACGCCGTGGCGCCCAGCGACGTCGCGTGACTCCGTGGGGGGCACGGACCACAGCCCCCCAGGCCGCCCTCCGCCTTGTACAGACCCACAGCGCACACTGGGGGGCGGTGGGGGGTGGGGGTGGGTGGGGGGAGGTGCAAAGGTGAAGGTGTCACTCTCAAACCACCCGTCCATCCACCCACCCGTTCACTCACCCATCCACCCGTTCACTCACCCATCCATCCACCCACCCACCCACCCACCCGTTCACTCACCCATCCACCCACCCACTCACCCACCCACCCGTTCACTCACCCATCCATCCACCCGTTCACTCACCCACCCGTTCACTCACCCATCCACCCACCCGTTCACTCACCCACCCACCCGTTCACTCACCCACCCACCCGTTCACTCACCCATCTATCCACCCACTCACCCACCCACCCACCTGTTCACTCACCCATCCACCCACTCACTCACCCACCCACTCACCCACCCACCCACTCACCCACCCACCCGTTCACTCACCCACCACTCACCCACTCACTCACTCACCCACTCACTCACCCACCCACTCACTCACTCACCCACCCACCCGTTCACTCACCCACCCACCCACTCACCCACCCACCCACTCACTCACCCACCCACCCACCCACTCACTCACTCACCCACTCACTCACCCACCCACTCACCCACGCACCCACTCACCCACTCACTCACCCACCCACCCGTTCACTCACCCACCCACTCACCCATCCACCCGTTCACTCACCCATTCACCCACCCGTTCACTCACCCACCCGTTCACTCACCCACCCACCCACCCACTCACCCACTCACTCACTCACCCACCCACTCACTCACTCACCCACCCACTCACCCACGCACCCACCCACTCACTCACCCACCCACTCACTCACCCACCCACCCACACACTCACCCACCTACTCACTCACTCACTCACCCACCCAGAAGAAGAGGTGGTAGTGTAGTAGTGTAGTAGTAGTAGTGTAGTAGTAGTGTAGTACTAGTAGTGTAGTAGTAGTGTAGTAGTGTAGTACTAGTAGTGTAGTAGTAGTGTAGTAGTAGTAGTGTAGTACTAGTAGTAGTAGTGTAGTAGTAGTGTAGTAGTAGTGATAGTACTCACACTGACAGGATGACAAGCTCTGATCTGGACTGGCCCCTGGGCTACAGGCGCACTAGTGTAGTAGTGTAGTAGTAGTAGTGTAGTAGTAGTGTAGTAGTAGTGTAGTAGTAGTAGTGTAGTAGTAGTAGTGTAGTAGTAGTGTAGTAGTAGTAGTGTAGTAGTAGTAGTGTAGTAGTAGTAGTGTAGTAGTAGTAGTGTATAGTAGTAGTGTAGTAGTAGTAGTGTAGTAGTGTAATAGTAGTAGTGTAGTAGTAGTAGTGTAGTAGTAGTAGTGTAGTAGTAGTAGTGTAATAGTAGTAGTGTAGTAGTAGTAGTGTAGTAGTAGTAGTGTAGTAGTGTAGTAGTAGTAGTGTAGTAGTAGTAGTGTAATAGTAGTAGTGTAGTAGTAGTAGTGTAGTAGTAGTAGTGTAGTAGTAGTAGTGTAGTAGTAGTAGTGTAGTAGTAGTAGTGTAGTAGTAGTGTAGTAGTAGTAGTGGTGTAGTAGTAGTGTAGTAGTAGTGTAGTAGTAGTAGTAGTGTAGTAGTAGTAGTGTAGTAGTAGTAGTGTAGTAGTAGTGGTGTAGTAGTAGTAGTGTAGTAGTAGTAGTGTAGTAGTAGTGTAATAAAAGACTCGACCACGATATCTGGCTTGGTGTCCTTTATTCGGTTCGTTGCTGTCTCCCACACGGCTGTCCTCCTTTGAGACTTTCCACACGGTGCCGACGCTGTTGTTACACCCGTCACCACTAACAGCCCCGCTGTTGGTCTCTGTCGCTCCCGTAGCCTCTTAGCAGCCTCGCTGCTGTTACTCTCACGCAGCCTTCCTGGCTGTACTCGCTGCAGCTCCTCCTCGTGTCGCTCCCGTAGCCTCGGACAGCCTCGCGGCTGTTTCCCTGTCGCTCCCGTAGCTCCTAGCAGCCTTGCTGCTGTCTCCCATACACAGCCTCCCCGGCTATACTCGCTGCAGCTCCTGCACCGCTCTCCCTCTCCAGCAGCCCCACTGCTGTCTCCTCCCGCAGCCTCGCTGGCTGCTCTCGTAGTTGGTCACCGCTGGCCGACGGTGCCACCCCTCCCTGGTTTCGCCCTGCGTGGCCTCACCCTTGCTCAGTCTCCCACTCTCTCCCGTCTCCTTCCGGTTTCTCCCCTTAAGGACCCGAACCTTTCTCCCACGTCACATAACTCCACCTCTCCGTGACGTCACATCCGGAAGGTCGCTTACGCCCGCATTACAGTAGTAGTGTAGTAGTAGTAGTTGTGTAGTAGTAGTGGTGTAGTAGTAGTAGTAGTGTAGTAGTAGTAGTGTAGTAGTAGTAGTAGTGTAGTAGTAGTAGTGTAGTAGTAGTAGTAGTGTAGTAGTAGTGGTGTAGTAGTAGTGTAGTAGTAGTAGTGTAGTAGTAGTAGTAGTGTAGTAGTGTAGTAGTAGTAGTGTAGTAGTAGTGTAGTAGTGTAGTAGTAGTAGTGTAGTACTAGTAGTCTAGTAGTGGTGTAGTAGTAGTGCAGTAGTAGTGTAGTAGTAGTGTAGTAGTAGTAGTGTAGTACTAGAGGTATAGTAGTAGTGTAGTAGTAGTAGTGTAGTAGTAGTAGTGTAGTACTAGTAGTGTAGTACTAGAGGTATAGTAGTAGTGTAGTAGTAGTAGTGTAGTGTAGTATAGTACTAGTGTAGTAGTAGTAGTAGTGTAGTACTAGAGGTATAGTAGTAGTGTAGTAGTAGTAGTAGTGTAGTACTAGAGGTATAGTAGTAGTAGTAGTGTAGTATAGTACTAGTGTAGTAGTAGTGTAGTAGTAGTGTAGTAGTAGTAGTGTAGTACTAGTAGTGTAGTAGTGATAGTACTCACATTGACAGGATGAGAGGCTCTGATCTGGACTGGCCCCTGGGCTGCAGGCGCACCGTCCGGGCCCGACGGGGCCGCTCCAGGCTCCCTCGGGGGTGCAGCGGCGCAGGACGGGGCCCCACTCCTCGGCAAGGCGCACGCACGAACCTCGCACCAGGGAGCCACCACCACCACCACCGCCACCACCACCACCACCGCCACCACCGGCACCACCGCCACCACCACCGCCAGGAGCACCGCCTACACCAATACACCACCAGCAACATCATTGTCTACATCACCAATGCCAACGTCCAACACCACCACCATCTACACCACCACCTAGACCACCAACCCACCACCGCCACCACCACCGGCACCACCACCACCGCCAGGAGCACCGCCTAAACCAATACACCACCAGCAACATCATTGTCGACACCACCACCTACACCACCACCACTATCACCTACACCACCACCAGCACCATCATCTATACCACCAGCACATACACAGCCACCTACACCAACACCACCACCTACACCACCATCAGCACCATCTACACCACCACCTACACCACCACCACCACCTACACCACCGTCCAACACCACCATCACCACCTACACCACCACCTACACCACCACCACCACTACCACCTGCACCACCACCAGCACCATCATTGTCTACATCACCAATGCCACCGTCCAACACCACCACCATCTACACCACCGCCACCATCATCTACACCGCCACCTACACCACCACCATCTACACCACCGTCCAACACCACCACCACCTACACCACCACCACAACTACCACCTACACCACCACCAGCACCATCATTGTCTACATCACCAATGCCACCGCCACCTACTACACCACCGCCATCACCACCGCCACCACCATCTACCCCACCTACACCACTTAGACCACCACCGCCACCTACACCGCCACCTACACCACCACCTACACCACCACCAGCAGCACCATCATCGTCGACACCAGCACATTCACCACCACCAGCACCATCATCGTCTACATCACCACCACCACCTACTACACCACCGCCATCACCACCACCATCCACACCACCTACACCACTTAGACCACCACCTGCACCACCGTCCAACACCACCACCTACACCACCACCTACATCACCACCGCCACCACCATCATTGTCGACACCAGCACATACACCGCCACCAGCACCATCATCATCTACATCACCACCACCGCCACCACCACTGCCAGGAGCACCGCCTAAACCACCAGCACATACACCACCACCTACACCACCACCACTACCACCTACACCACCACCAGCACCATCATCTATACCACCAGCACATACACCACCACCACCTACACCACCACCACCTACACCACCACCACCACCTATACCCACCTACACCACTGCCACCTACACCACTTACACCACCACCACCTACACCACCACCCCCACCTACACCACCTACACCACTGCCACCTACTACACCACCATCTACACCATCTACACCACCTACACCACCACCTATACCACCGTCCAACACCACCACCACCTACACCACCGCCACCTACTACACCACCATCTACACCATCTACACCACCTACACCACCACCTACACCACCACCAGCACCATCATCGTCGACACCAACACATACACCGTCACCTACACCACCTACACCACCACCAGCACCATCATCTACACCACCACCACCGCCAGGAGCACCGCCTACAGCAACAACACACCACCAGCACCATCATCGTATACACCACCACCTACACCACCGTCCAACACCACCACCTACACCACCATCCAACACCACCACCGCCACCACCAGCACCATCATCTACAACACCAGCACCATCTACACCAGCACCATCTACACCACCTACACCACCACCGCCATCTCAAACCACCACCACCTACACCACCAGCTACGCCACCACCATCTACACCACCACCACCTACACCACCACCACCACCAGCACCAGCACCATCATCTACAACACCACCACCACCTACACCACCTACACCAACAACAAACCACCACCACCTACACCACCACCACCACCACCATCTCAAACCACCACCTACACCACCACCGCCACCTACACCACCAGCACCATCTACACCACCACTTCCTCCTTCACCTCAGTCAAGTTGGTATACAGAGTGTAGAGTATGATCCAGTTCATAGTCCAATGCAGAGTCTAGTACAGGCTCTAGTACAGAGTCTAGTACAGGGTCTAGTGTAGATTCTAGTCAAATCAAGAAGGTAGGCAGGTAGGTAGGTGGGTGAGGGAGGGAGGGACTCTGGGTCCCAGACTCGTCTAGACCGGATGCCTCTAGAGCTCACGACGGGACAGACACCGGGACACCAGCACATACACCACCACCTACATCTACACCACCTACACCACCTACACCACCTACACCACCTACACCACCTACACCACCACCACCGCCTACACCGCCACCACCACCGCCACCACCTACACCACCACCAGCACCATCATCTACACCACCACCTACACCACCACCTACACCACCACCATCAGCACCACCTACACCACCACCGCCACCACCTACACCACCTACACTGCCACCAGCTACACCACCAACAGCACCATCATCTACACCACCAGCGCCACCTACACCACCACAACCTACACCACCACCACCACTACACCACCTACACCACCACCTACACCACCACCACCACCACCTACACCGCCACCTACACCACTACCTACACCACCACCTACACCACCACCACCACCTACACCACCACCTACACCACCACCACCACCTACACCACCACCACCTACACCACCACCACCACCTACACCGCCACCACCTACACCACCACCACCAGCTACACCACCACCAGCACCATCATCTACACCACCAGTGCCACCTCTAGAGCTCACGACTGGACGGCCACCGGACCGACCCGGCGTAGACCGCCGGCTCCTCCGACTCCCTCACCGGCGCCCCTCTCCTCTACCGGCGCCGCCTCCTCCGCCTCCTCCTGCTGCCGGCCCTCACCATCCTCACCATCCTCCTCCTCCTCCTGCTCCTCCTCCACCACCACCACCGCCTTCTCCTCCTCCTCCCCCCCCACCACCTCGGCAGCCGCCCCCGCCCCACCGCCTCCACCACCACCGCCGCCTCGGGCCCCTCGCCCTGGGACTCTCCAGCGGCCCACGCGACCACCACCCCCTCCTCCGGCCCAGCCCGCCGGGGTCTCGGGAAAGACGGCGAGCCAGCGCGCCGACCTCGGGCACTTGCGCTGGAGGACCCGCACGGCCACCACGGCCGCGCAAGCGCCCCGGTCCAGGAAGGCCAGCCGGAAGGCCGGCCGCGACAGGCCGCTGTAGCCGAGCACTCGCCGGGCCAGGCGCGGCGAGCCCGGCGATTCCGCACGGCGCCTCTTGCGCCCCGGCCCCGCGTTCGATCCTCCTCCTCCGGCGGAGGCGACGGCCCCTCCCCCGCCCTTGAAGGCCACGGCGGCGGCCGCGCTGACGCCGTCGGCTAGGCCCGAAGCCTTCGCCTGGCCTAGGTCATTGGCCGGTAACGTACTGCCGCTCCCCTTAGTCGGGGAGGCCAAGATCGAAGCCTTGGCCTGGCCTAGGTTGTTGCCTTCGACGGGGCCGCCCCCCTTAGGCGAGGATGCTAGGCCCGAAGCCTTTGCCTGGCCTAGGTCGTTGCCTGCCACGGAGCCGCCCCCCTTAGGCGAGGAGGCTAGGCTAGAAGCCTTGGCCTGGCCTAGGTCGTTGCCTTCGACGGAGCCGCCGCCCCCCTTAGGCGAGGATTCTAGGCCCGAAGCCTTTGCCTGGCCTAGGTCGTTGCCTTCGACGGAGCCGCCCCCTTTAGGCGAGGAGGCTAGGCCCGAAGCCTTCGCCTGGCCTAGGTCGTTGCCTGCGACGGCTGCGGCCGAGGAGGCTAGGCCTAAGGCTTCGCCTGCATCTGCGTCTGCGGCGGCGGCGGCGGAGGAGCTGGTGGCCGACTCGGAGACGCGGAGGGTGCCGATCTTGATGAGGGGGAACGGAGAAGAACGCCAGTTGGTGTCTGCGGGGGGGGGGGGGTGGGTGGGGGG
>WFAB01003205.1:12500-17500 GCA_018977245.1 Lethenteron camtschaticum | reverse complement strand
CACAGAGGCACACACAGAGACACACACACAGAGACACAGACACACACACAGAGACACACACACACACAGAGACACAGACACACACACAGAGACACACACAGACACACACACACAGAGACACAGACACACACACACAGAGACACACACACACAGACACACACAGACACACACACACAGACACACAGACACACACACAGACACACACACAGACACACACACAGACACACACACAGAGACACACACACACACAGACACACACACAGACACACACACACACAGAGCTGTGCAGGCAGGAGTCTGTAGCTGCGTAGAATAGGAGCGAAGAGTGTGAGCTGTGCAGGCAGGAGTCTGTAGCTGTGTAGAATAGGAGCGAAGAGTGAGTGTGAGCTGTGCAGGCAGGAGGCTGTAGCTGCGTAGAATAGGAGCGAAGAGTGAGTGTGAGCTGTGCAGGCAGGAGTCTGTAGCTGTGTAGAATAGGAGCGAAGAGTGAGTGTGAGCTGTGCAGGCAGGAGTCTGTAGCTGCGTAGATTAGGAGCGAAGAGTGAGTGAGAGCTGTGCAGGCAGGAGTCTGTAGCTGCGTAGAATAGGAGCGAAGAGTGAGTGTGTGCTGTGCAGGTAGGAGTCTGTAGCTGTGTAGAATAGGAGCGAAGAGTGAGTGTGAGCTGTGCAGGCAGGAGTCTGTAGCTGCGTAGAATAGGAGCGAAGAGTGAGTGTGAGCTGTGCAGGCAGGAGTCTGTAGCTGTGTAGAATAGGAGCGAAGAGTGAGTGTGAGCTGTGCAGGCAGGAGTCTGTAGCTGCGTAGATTAGGAGCGAAGTGTGTGAGCTGTGCAGGCAGGAGTCTGTAGCTGTGTAGAATAGGAGCGAAGAGTGAGTGTGAGCTGTGCAGGTAGGAGTCTGTAGCTGCGTAGATTAGGAGCGAAGTGTGAGTGTGAGCTGTGCAGGTAGGAGTCTGTAGCTGCGTAGAATAGCGAAGAGTGAGTGTGAGCTGTGCAGGTAGGAGTCTGTAGCTGTGTAGAATAGGAGCGAAGAGTGAGTGTGAGCTGTGCAGGTAGGAGTCTGTAGCTGCGTAGAATAGGAGCGAAGAGTGAGTGTGAGCTGTGCAGGCAGGAGTCTGTAGCTGTGTAGAATAGGAGCGAAGAGTGAGTGTGAGCTGTGCAGGTAGGAGGCTGTAGCTGCGTAGAATAGGAGTGAAGAGTGAGTGTGAGCTGTGCAGGCAGGAGTCTGTAGCTGTGTAGAATAGGAGCGAAGAGTGAGTGAGAGCTGTGCAGGTCAGGAGGCTGTAGCTGCGTAGAATAGGAGCGAAGAGTGAGTGTGAGCTGTGCAGGTAGGAGTCTGTAGCTGTGTAGATTAGGAGCGAAGAGTGAGTGTGAGCTGTGCAGGTAGGAGTCTGTAGCTGTGTAGAATAGGAGCGAAGAGTGAGTGAGAGCTGTGCAGGTCAGGAGGCTGTAGCTGCGTAGATTAGGAGCGAAGAGTGAGTGTGAGCTGTGCAGGTAGGAGTCTGTAGCCGCGTAGAATAGTGAAGAGTGAGTGTGAGCTGTGCAGGTAGGAGTCTAGCTGCGTAGAATAGGAGCGAAGAGTGAGTGTGAGCTGTGCAGGCAGGAGTCTGTAGCTGTGTAGAATAGGAGTGAAGAGTGAGTGTGAGCTGTGCAGGCAGGAGGCTGTAGCTGCGTAGAATAGTGAAGAGTGAGTGTGAGCTGTGCAGGCAGGAGTCTGTAGCTGCGTAGAATAGTGAAGAGTGAGTGTGAGCTGTGCAGGCAGGAGTCTGTAGCTGTGTAGAATAGGAGCGAAGAGTGAGTGTGAGCTGTGCAGGCAGGAGTCTGTAGCTGTGTAGAATAGAAGCGAAGTGTGTGAGCTGTGCAGGCAGGAGTCTGTAGCTGCGTAGAATAGGAGTGAAGAGTGAGTGTGAGCTGTGCAGGCAGGAGTCTGTAGCTGCGTAGAACAGGAGCGAAGAGTGAGTGTGAGCTGTGCAGGCAGGAGTCTGTAGCTGTGTAGATTAGGAGCGAAGTGTGAGCTGTGCAGGCAGGAGTCTGTAGCTGTGTAGAATAGGAGCGAAGAGTGAGTGTGAGCTGTGCAGGCAGGAGTCTGTAGCTGTGTAGAATAGGAGCGAAGAGTGAGTGTGAGCTGTGCAGGCAGGAGTCTGTAGCTGCGTAGAATAGGAGCGAAGAGTGAGTGAGAGCTGTGCAGGTCAGGAGTCTGTAGCTGCGTAGAATAGGAGCGAAGAGTGAGTGTGAGCTGTGCAGGCAGGAGTCTGTAGCTGCGTAGAATAGGAGCGAAGAGTGAGTGTGAGCTGTGCAGGCAGGAGTCTGTAGCTGCGTAGAATAGGAGCGAAGAGTGAGTGTGAGCTGTGCAGGCAGGAGTCTGTAGCTGTGTAGAATAGGAGCGAAGAGTGAGTGTGAGCTGTGCAGGCAGGAGTCTGTAGCTGCGTAGAATAGGAGCGAAGAGTGAGTGAGAGCTGTGCAGGTCAGGAGTCTGTAGCTGCGTAGAATAGGAGCGAAGAGTGAGTGTGAGCTGTGCAGGCAGGAGTCTGTAGCTGTGTAGAATAGGAGCGAAGAGTGAGTGTGAGCTGTGCAGGCAGGAGTCTGTAGCTGCGTAGAATAGGAGCGAAGAGTGAGTGTGAGCTGTGCAGGCAGGAGTCTGTAGCTGTGTAGAATAGGAGCGAAGAGTGAGTGTGAGCTGTGCAGGCAGGAGTCTGTAGCTGCGTAGAATAGGAGCGAAGAGTGAGTGTGAGCTGTGCAGGCAGGAGTCTGTAGCTGCGTAGAATAGGAGCGAAGAGTGAGTGTGAGCTGTGCAGGTAGGAGTCTGTAGCTGCGTAGAATAGTGAAGAGTGAGTGTGAGCTGTGCAGGCAGGAGTCTGTAGCTGCGTAGAATAGGAGCGAAGAGTGAGTGTGAGCTGTGCAGGCAGGAGTCTGTAGCTGCGTAGAATAGGAGCGAAGAGTGAGTGTGAGCTGTGCAGGCAGGAGTCTGTAGCTGCGTAGAATAGTGAAGAGTGAGTGTGAGCTGTGCAGGTAGGAGTCTGTAGCTGCGTAGAATAGCGAAGAGTGAGTGTGAGCTGTGCAGGCAGGAGGCTGTAGCTCCTCAGGGTAACGGGTGAGGTGACCGCACAACCCTCGTGTGTGTTGGGGACTGTGTCATTAAGACAATAAACTGCGTGGGCCATAAAGAGGTTTATTAGTTCGTCCTTTACAACACTACACTTGTATAACTTGCCGTGTAAAACATCATTCATTCTCCTCTGGAACGGATTATTTTCTTTATTTCTTACGGGAAGAATCCGTTTGGCACCTTCCGGAACGAATCAACGACGCGTACCGAGGTCACCACCGCAACGTTGGAACTAACCCGCGCCCGTTTCGTCGACCGAAACATCTCTGTTCTTGGTTCTTTCGGTAAAGTCGCGTAGAAGGGAAGTAATAAAATAATAAAAATATAATATAATAAAATAATTCTCACGACGTTTCGGCCACAACGCAAGCAGCCGTCCTCAGGTGAAGAACAGGTCTGTCGGGAAGACAGAGTCCATTCAGAGTCCATTCAGAAGCTGTCTTATCGACAGACCTCTGTGTGTGTCTCTCTCTCTGTGTGTGTCTCTGTGTGTGTCTCTGTGTCTCTCTCTTTCTGTGTGTGTCTCTCTCTCTCTGTGTGTCTCTGTGTGTGTGTCTCTCTCTCTGTGTGTGTCTCTGTGTGTGTCTCTCTCTTTCTGTGTCTCTCTGTGTGTGTCTCTGTGTGTGTCTCTCTCTCTCTCTGTGTGTCTCTGTGTGTGTCTCTCTCTTTCTGTGTCTCTGTGTGTGTCTCTCTCTCTGTGTGTGTCTCTGTCTGTGTGTGTCTCTGTGTCTCTCTCTTTCTGTGTGTGTCTCTCTCTCTCTGTGTGTCTCTGTGTGTGTCTCTCTCTTTCTGTGTCTCTGTGTGTGTGTCTCTCTCTCTGTGTGTGTCTCTGTGTGTGTCTCTCTCTTTCTGTGTCTCTGCGTGTGTCTCTGTGTGTGTCTCTCTCTCTGTGTGTGTCTCTGTGTGTCTCTCTCTTTCTGTGTCTCTGTGTGTGTCTCTCTCTCTGTGTGTGTCTCTCTCTCTGTGTGTGTCTCTGTGTGTGTCTCTCTCTTTCTGTGTCTCTGTGTGTGTCTCTCTCTCTCTGTGTGTCTCTGTGTGTGTCTCTCTCTTTCTGTGTCTCTGCGTGTGTGTCTCTCTCTCTGTGTGTGTCTCTGTGTGTGTCTCTCTCTTTCTGTGTCTCTGTGTGTGTCTCTCTCTCTGTGTGTCTCTGTGTGTGTCTCTCTCTTTCTGTGTCTCTGTGTGTGTCTCTCTCTCTGTGTCTCTGTCTGTGTCTCTGTGTGTGTCTCTCTCTCTGTGTCTCTCTCACTGTGTCTCTGTGTGTGTCTCTCTCTCTGTGTCTCTGTCTCTCTGTGTCTCTGTGTGTGGCTCTCTCTGTGTCTCTGTGTGTGTCTCTCTCTGTGTGTCTCTGTGTGTGTCTCTCTCTGTGTGTCTCTGTGTGTGTCTCTCTCTCTCTCTGTGTCTGTGTGTGTCTCTCTCTCTCTGTGTCTCTGTCTGTGTCTCTTTGTGTGTCTCTCTGTGTCTCTCTCACTGTGTCTCTGTGTGTGTCTCTCTCTCTGTGTCTCTGTCTGTGTCTCTGTGTGTGTCTCTCTCACTGTGTCTCTCTTTCTGTGTCTCTCTCACTGTGTCTCTGTCTGTGTCTCTCTCTCTGTGTCTCCGTCTGTGTCTCTCTGTGTCTCTCTCACTGTGTCTCTGTGTGTGTCTCTCTGTGTCTCTCTCACTGTGTCTCTGTGTGTGTCTCTCTCACTGTGTCTCTCTTTCTGTGTCTCTCTCACTGTGTCTCTGTCTGTGTCTCTCTCTCTGTGTCTCCGTCTGTGTCTCTCTGTGTCTCTCTCACTGTGTCTCTGTGTCTCTCTCACTGTGTCTCTCACTGTGTCTCTCACTGTGTCTCTCTCTGTGTCTCTGTGTCTCTCTCACTGTGTCTCTCTCTGTGTTTCTGTCTGTGTCTCTGTCTGTGTCTC